>JAMKCH010042679.1:0-11824 GCA_023653785.1 Ophioderma brevispina | reverse complement strand
CTTATATTAATTTATGTATTTTTAATGAATTTTAGTTAATATTGTTTTTCTTTTAAAATCTTATGTTATTTGTTTTTTTCTTTTTTATTTGTAATTTTAGCGTTTCCCTTTTTCAACTCATTGTTTAATTGTTCAGTCCTTGAATTTTTTATTTTGTATTCATATATGTCTAAATTATTATTTTTGTTTGCCTATTGTATATTTTTGTTTCCCTATTATTTTTCATTTTGGCCTACTTATTCCCAACTTCGTGATTCATTTTAAGCTGTGTCGGGCTTGTTACAAAAACAAAAAAAGGGGGAAAAGGGAGAAAAAAGCAAAACAACGGCACATCTTTCCTGGTAACAAACGCCTCAAACAAGAACAAAACTAAATAAAACAATTAAAATCAAAACTTGTCTTGACCGATTCGAACCAGGACCACCGGGGAAATTATACAAGTGTGTAGGTGCTTAAACCGCTGCGCTACGTAGGAACTTGCTATATAATGGTGTAATCTGCTCATTGGTCACAAAGTTATGGAAGGACCACTCGAGTTCAACGATTGACCTGACCCCCAATATGGCGTGGTACTGGAGGACACCATTATACAGTGTGTTTTAAAAAACGTCAAAATATTCCTTAAATTTCGCAAGGAAAAATGGAGAACTCTTCTTGATAAATCTCTGGGGGCCCAAGAAATTATTTTAGGTCTCGGGAACTTTTTCGTGCGGCAACTTTTCATATATGGTTTCACCATATTTAGAACATCCGCTATGTAACATATACGTGATTAACGTAGAAATCCCCCAATTTGGCTACAGTTTCCTACGCGCGGTCCGGAAAAGTGTGAGTCTGTGTCACAGACCTGCGAAAGATTTATATTAGTACTGCGCGAGTCATTAACGTTATCTCCGGAAAACGAATGGAGGTTCTATGGAGAATTTTTGCATCAGAGTTCCGTTACTTGTTTTGTTTTGAATATGTAATCGTTTGGGTCCTGAACCTATAGAACCTAGCGAGAGAAATTGAATGTTTTTGTCGGGTACTTCGGTGCTCGCAAAACTGAAGTGAAAAGTAAGGACACCGCTACGGGCCGCACCCTTACACTTACCGGCCGCCGTAACGGTTTTCCAAAGCCAAGCTAATATGTGCGCCCGTCGGCGCCCTAAAAAGGTAGAGCTTGCTACATTTACGATGTCACTTAGAGGTTTATGTGCATGCTGAAACTCGGCCGGACTCAGGCTTCGGGAAAGGGGCGGGTTTATGGGGCCGCACCCGGTGGACTGTCGCGCCTCCAACCCCACGCCCCCCCCCCCCCCCATTGAGAATTCTGGATCCGCCCCTGATAGGTCACCGGTTCGAAGGGCTGTTTTTGTCAACCAGTGGTTTCGAAAAGTTGCGAATTTGTTTACATTTGCTCCAGTCAAATGAAGCAAATATTTATGTCAATGTTCTGTTTTATTTTCATATATTGATTTATTTCGTTATCTGGAATTTGAAACCATGTTCGAACGAATTTGATTTATTATAAGGTCACTGTACTCGTACTTTCTAAATTAGCGACGAGTTATCGTTTGAGATAATTATCTCCAGAAAGAAGATTGTAACCAGAACTGAGTAAGGTCATACATAAACTATTTACATCATTGAAATAAGACCTCCAAAATTAAATTGTTGTGAATTCTTCTACACCGACTTTTGCCCAATTGGTATCAACTAATCGGTATCACAAAGGACTGGTATCAGCCTAGTTTAGATTTCAGTAGTTAAAAAAACAGAAATTTTCAGTAGTTAAAATGGTTAAAACTCCAAACAATCAAAAAGGTGTAACAACATATCTGAAAAATTAACCTTTTTGATAAAGTGCTGGAAAGTTACAATGAACATACATTATAGAAGCAGAGTTGCAATTATAGTACAGGCTGCTGTATTTGTAGATTCTGATGATACACTGTGATTTCACAAATAATACTAAACAACTGTTGATTTTTATGTGAAATGGCCATAGCCTTATATATGATGTTGCTGCAGTAAGCGCTTGACGGAACTGGCAAACCTCATGTGCATACTGGGGACTTCTATATGACACGTTCTTCAAGTCCGCTTCCAGTCTAAAATGGCCACATGATGGCAGTAGTCGGCAGGTCACCCAAGTCTATAGAACGTTAAAAGCTAATGTTTGTAAAACATGTTAGGGCCTGGTTCTTGAAATAGGTCGGCCTGACTGCACACACTGGGCACAATTGATATATCTGTTAGAGTTTTAATACTAGGGGGCCAGGAACGATTCGCAGGAATGCGATTAGCCGGCAACAAAAAGAAGTGACGTAGGATGTTAACCCATGAAAGTCATCCAATGTATAAAAAGGGTAACAAGCAGTCGCTAGTAATACACGACCGATCTCCTTGCTATCTATTATATCCAAGGTAATGGAGCGACTGATCTATGAAACAATGTGGCGCCACCTTGATGAGCATTCATTGATTCAACAACAGTGGCGTTAGGTCTGGCCATCTACTCTGCTGGCTGACCTATGTTTCCAATGGCATCACTAATTCCATCAATGACAGAGAGGAAGCTAGAAATGTATGTCTTGATATCAGCAAAGCATTGGACAGAGTGTGGCATCCTGGCCTACTGGCCAAGTTATTCTGCATTAGGATTCTCAGAGGAAGTTACTAAAGTGGCTGAAGGACTACCTGGGTGACCAGCGCCCATAGAGTAATCCCAACGGGAGGCTATACAGCAAGAAGTCGATCACATGCAGGTGTACCAAAAGGTTCAATCCTCGGGCCCTCTATCTTTATTATATTCATTGACGACATCAAAGAAGAATCCTGAAAATCCATCCATCCTCTAAGCGACGATGTCACATCAGGACCCTCATAAAGTCAAAAGAGGATAGAATCCCAGCTGCGGCCCCTCTCAACAACAAGTTGCAGGAAATTGGGTCTTGGGCAACTTCATGGAATGTACTTTCGGTGTGACAAGTGCTAAAACTGTAAACAATATCAAACACAAGAAGATGCGCAACAGGCCATCCAAGTCTCCACTTCTTGGGAATAACTCTAGAAGAGGTCGACGGGGTCGATCTACTTGGAATCTCCGTCAGCTGATTTTGAATGGACTGTCATGGTCTACGGGTGATTACCCAGAAATGGCTAAAACGGCCAGTCAGCTCAGCGATAGGATTGCTCCGTCGAGCTTGGCCAACCTATCTTGAGACAACTGACAGGGCTGTCTATATATAAAATCAATGTTCGATCCAACATGAATATGCAAGCTCAGAATGGTGTGGAGCATCACCCACTTCACTATCCAAACTGGGGCCATTTCCATCAGTGGTATCCCCGAGAGTGAGCTCACCAATCATCACATCCAACCAGTCAGGTCTCGTGACCCGTGCTTGAAAGTCCCAAGGTCTAACTTGGCCCCCCACAGAAGATCATTCTCCCCTTCTCTGTAGGCTTATGGATGCCCTTCCTGACTAAGTAGCATCAAAACCAGGACTTGCAGAGTTTCAAAAGGCAGGTTAATTGCTATCTTGGAGCCAATCCGTGAGTTACAAATTAGAGAAACGGCTGGTAGTGCCTAGATTAGCCTTGAAATAAAAAAAATGGTATATTGTTTTACAGCGAAAATGATGGACAGGGTCATGTTCCATGGGCGTTCACAAATACAATAGGCAAAGAACATTGCTATTGCCAATTTCCGCACATGTATGCAGTTAAAATCGATTAAAAATCAGGGCCCTGTTATAGCATATGAGAAATTCAAATCGTGATCTGAGTTTCCTACGGAAATCATTTTTACCGAAAAATTCCTCTCCCACAAGGCATCAACGATGTCCGAGTAGATAAAATAAATAGCGCATAGGCCTATATATTCTATGGTGTTTTGTGTCATACGGTAATTTTTCTGTCATAACTATGCGAAAACAGTTTGCTGTACATAAATTTTACCAGTAACGAGTACTCTTTGATTGCCTTGTAATATTTGCGCCACAACATGTGCACGTAGTTTAAAGGAGGCGCACTAAACCGCGAGCGTGCATGGAGTGATGCATATCTACTCGTACATCGTTGGTGCATTGTGGGATAGGAATTTCGGTAAAAAATGATTTCCGGTAGGAAACCCAGGATCCACGTATTGGCACCCACTTTGTACCATGCATGTGGCAGCCTACAGAGTGGGTGCAAAGGGTACGATGCAATTATATCTTCTAATTATAACAGTCTGTATCGCTGACTAAGTTGGTTGAGTTCCTATATTGAATGAGGCTTGACCACCGTCGTCTGGTAACTCTGGTAAAATATCCACCAGTTATAGCGCCCTCGATTATTGCGAGTTTCTTTCTTCCACTTTCTGCGAATCCAGCGCCACCCAGAATAAGCCTTTGGGATGGTTAAGCAATGATCTGCAACTCAAAGATGTAACACTAACATTGCTATAGTAGATTCAACCCATCGTGTCACCTCTAGTACTTTTCAGAAGGTATGGGTATTGAATGAGGGGCATGTGCATTGGGTGGAAATTGAAAGTGTTGTCCGATAGCAGAGAAAAATAAATTTTATGCTTATTGAAAGCATTCTGTAAGTCGACTTAAGCGCATTTATAGCTACATTAACCGGGACATTAACTGGGATGAATTTAGTATTCTGCCACCACTTAAAATTCGGCACCTTTAACATGCGGTTTATTCCGAACGTTGCCGAATTCGTACTTGTGGCAGAATACTAAATTCTTTCTTAACTCTTAAAACATTCTAATTGCATTTGCTTCAATGGTATTCAATGTAACAGGTGAGCTGAATGTTACTGACTTTTGAGCGCCCGTGTTTGGATACGAAGGAACACAAAAGATCATTCATGAAACAGGTGAATCCACTCATGTATTTTCTTTTTCTACCTCCTCTCCCAACTAATCGACACTGTCCAAAACTTCTCCTCTGGTGACACGATGGGTTGAATCTACTATAGTGCGTACCCTATGTGCGTGTCACGGGCGTGTCACGGGCGTGTCAGCATTATTGTTTTTCCTCCAAGCAAGGCATCCGTTTATTTGCAGTACAACAAGTATTTAAAATTAATAATAACGGATATTTTTACAAGCTCTAGCTAATTTATTTCGATCTCACAATAAAAATACATGGCTTGAGTCCATGGCCCTCAAATTAACGGTTTTACCCACCCAATAGTGTGACACTCACTGCAGTGATTTGTCACACAATTCGTAAAACTGTTAATATCGTAAACTTCACACTCTCAGTATCTATAAATTCCATATATTACTCAGTGCATGTCTGTATAAACCATCTTTAGCTTACCTCGAAGCAATTATACGTTGGAAATTGAGTTTTCTAAGTTTGATGACGGCGTTCACGCTGATCTTGCCCCATCAACTGATCAACATCAGAAATAAAATAACACAAGGAAAGTTGTCACCTCTGAAAGTGCAAATTTAGTATTTTTATAATACAATATTTTATCAGAATATATCATATCCCTTCATAAGAGGAAGTCATTGATGTTTACATGGTGTAATCTATAAGGCCTTTTATAAGGCCATTAGAATTTTGTTTTTAAACCTTTTAAAATCTGGTTTTCAGCATTGCACACGAAAATTAAATAAATGTATACAAATGCCTCAAAATTTCAGATCTCTTTGAGCTTGGACTAAAAGATGGTCATGTTGCTTAATACGGGCCTGGTGCGTGGAGTTGTATATCCGCAGTTCGATCTATATATAGACAGTTACAATTATTTTGAACAGCTTCCACATCCCAGTTTCTCACTTTTACTTTCGTATATATATACTTGCAAAGTTTGGTGCAGGTTCTTTATAGCCTAGTCTACATAGCCCTACTCAGTGGTATACTCATTCTGTTGGGCCTAAATGCTTTTAAAGTATCGTAGCACTTTCTAAAGATGTTTTTAAATTTACTTTTATAACAGAAAAACGTATAAACACACATAGATACTCGGATAGATACATGTGTCAAAGAACACCAAACCAAACTTTGAAAACTTTAGGAACTTCTTTGCAAACAAGAAAACTAAACCAGAAAGCCCACGTATAAGCATAGACCGTTGAACCAAAGTTGTACCAGAGTCTGTTTTTACCTCAGTGACATGCAACAACCAGGCTCGTACCAGCACGCCACCACCTCCACACTCTAGAGCAGTCATTCAACTAGAAGTGTGACTGCAAGCCGGTTGGACGCGACGCCGGGTTGAAAGAGACGACTTCAGAACTTCAGTATAACTTTGATGACTTACGCGTACAAAAACGGTACACTCTATCATCAACGGACTCATTTTCTACTGGAATTTAAATCGACTGTGTTCCAAACTTTTGGAAAAGTTCTGCTATTTCTTTGTGTTTTTTCTTTGGAAACTACTTAGTTTAATGGTGTGTACTAAGTAAGAAGTTAGCGATATTCTGTTCAGCCGGGTGGCTTTGCATAGCGGCTTGCTCTATTTGCGTGTGGTGGATTTACTCATCCGTTCACAGTGAATTATTACTCATGCGTTGGTGATTGAGACAAGTTTGAGAAGCAAAAGCGACCGCAATTATATCTTTTGTACTTTTTTCCTTACTTGGAATAACACAGAAACTATATTTTTTACAAAATGGCATTAACTTTTGCACTTGCGCTTTTTGCCATGTTACAACCGACCCTGTGTCAAATGATTCAAGGGAATAATTTCGGTACGGGGGGTCAACAGTATAATCAGCCTTATGATCCACATGCTAATCAAGGGTACTATGGTCAGCAGCAACCAAATTACGCCGGCAATGTTCCCGGTCAACCCATCCCCCACTCAGGGAACCAACAGGGACAGGACTTTTCTGGTGGAAACGAACTTGGTGGCGGAATGTAAGTATACTCATAAGCAACAGTTTTAGGTTCAGCTGAAAATATTAAATTACGGCGCGGTGTTTAATGAAGTAATAAACCTCGAACAATGAAATCGTATACATAATACATTACATGGCTATAATATATTACGATATTGTTTAATTATGAAATTAGTGACAAAACCTTTTTTGGACTTAAAAATTTAAATCCGTGTATAAGGCTTACTTAAAATAAGTCCTTTTGGTATGAAAATAAACTTTTAAATGAGTTAAAAACTGTTTCATTTAAAGATTTATATTTGAATCTAAAGGAATTGTTTTTAAATCCCAAAAGGTTTTGTCACTAATTTCAGTCACCTTAAATCTATGTTACTTCACTCAAGACTCAATTGGCATTGAAAATGTTGCTGATTAAAATCCACCCATCAGTAGTTTTTCAGATTTGTGCTGTAATACTGTATATCAAATAATTGTGAATATTTCCATCCCAAAATAATAAGCCAATCCTTTATTATAGGTAATAAAGTACACCATTACCTCATCAAAAAGCTTATGAAAAAGGTCCCGCAGCTGAAAATGCGTTGGGTAAAATCTTGAGTCTGTCTTGATAGTTACATCATTTAACAAACTTTAGAGCAAAGACAGATATTTAACCCCGAATTGAATTATTGGACTGGAGATAGTGAACCTGTATTGAATTTCTAGTTGAAAAAGTTTGGTTTGCTGTAAACTGTTTAAAAAGTTGTGACGAAACTACAACAAACTCAGAGTTACCCAAACATTATAGGGAATTATACTGACGGTGTTTTCTGACGGTGTTTTCACAATTTTGCCCAAATTGTCTAGTATCCATAACGCGATGATCAGTCATTTTCTTCATGATGTAAAACAATCTATGCACTCATTTTTGTCGAAGTTGCATGTGTTTTTGAATTATTGTATTGGAAATAGTTACCTGCCAGTGTTAAAGATATATTCTATTATCTCTGCTGCCCATTATTGAAAATGCAGTCATTCTGATTGGTCAGTTTACTTACTGTCCATTATTCTGCAATAATGGGTCGCCAATGCATTTTCCTATTAAATGAAGCTGTTTTAGGTAATAGAATAGAAATAATTGGTTTGCAGTGTCAGTGTCAGAAAAACTTTCAAATAATGGGCTCGGCTGCGCCTCGCCCATTATTTAGTTTTTCTGACCTTGGACACATTATTCGCCCATAAATGACACTGCAAACCCTTTATTTCTTAAATATAGCTGAGAACAACACTGTTTTTTTTATTTTAAAGGTGCAACGAGAGATTTCAAATAACAGGTGTCCCTAAAACAGGTGAAAATTCTCATTTTGGCACTGGTGTAAAGCTTTCTATCAAAAATATCCCCAACTGAAATGATTAAGCTGCGAACTATTTCTTTGGTACAAAAATTGTGAAATTTCTAATTTCCTATATAGGAGCAAATAGGAAATTCAGCCTATGTTTTCTATTGAAATATAGCATATACAAATCACTCTCTGTTTGAAAGTTATCTGTAACCAAATAAGAGGTAGGAATATATTGAGGGTCTAGGCTAAAAAAGGACACACTACATTATCAACGGGAAAGGGAAATATGGGACTTGAAATCTCATCGTTGCACGCACACACACACACCACACCCCCACACAACAAACAAACAAACACACACACACAAACACTAAAAGAACAGTTAATAACATGTTACTTCAAAAATATACAAAATAGCCAGAATTGGGTTTTAAAATGGTGCAATTTTGATTAAAAAATTGCATCAACAGCCCTCAGTTTAACCATTTCAAATCGAAAGAGGCTTTATACTTCTTGGTAGATTTTTTAAAGCTTTTTTTTCCTATTTTTTTCACCCCGAGGATATCTGTTGAGCCGTTCGTAACGTAACCAAAATAAAGGTGTTAGAATCACCAGTACGCTTTTAATAGACAGCAATATATTAATATAAACAGAAGGAACACTGTTCCCCGCATATTTTCACATCTCGGGCAAGTATTAAAACTGTTTAACATTGCACCTTTTAGCCATTGTATATAAACACACCGTAATGCTATCAAGTTGTAAAACCGTACTTGGATAGTTCAAAATGTGTGTATTTTCAGGCCTCACGTTGTCATATCAGGAGATGAGTATGGTTGGCACAGGCGTCCATGCGTTCGCGCGTTTACGCGGAGAGTCAAAGTATGGCGGAACCTACTGCGGCTACTCGGCCCAATGGTGTGTCGGCACGAAAGCAGGTAAGAAGCGTGACGGAGATAAGGAAGTTGTATTTTAGTAGGAAATAAATAAATAAATGAAGAAATAAAAGAAACTAATAAAATCAAAGTAATTGCAATTTTCAGTCGCATGGTGGGCGCTATATTACGAGCCTAAAGGTCAGAATCGGTGACAGACCTCATTGGATGGGGGTAGGGTCCAAATTGGCGAAGCTTGGAAAAAATCGACAAAAAAAACATGACAAATTCTGTAGCTATTGTTTTAATTTGTCCCAAATCTGCCAACTTGTTGGGATACGATGAGGGTTCCCATTTCTAGCGATAGCATAAAGTCCTAAGTCAGGACATTCGGAGGCTAACAAAAATTGTGTTACAAACTTCAAGGTGTCAAATCAAGAATTTACACGAAAGTCATTAGAGATAGACCTATAAATGTAAACATACCGTGAGGCCAATAGTTGTCTAAAATGGGGTTTTTTGTTTGGGGTTGTATTCTCTTTAAACCGCCGATAAATATTGCTTTAAATATCCCAATTGAATTGAAAACCCACTAATCTCAAGACTCCAGATCGTGTTGAAACCAGGGAATGAAAACTCGCCAGTAATTACCTAATTGGTCAGAAGTTTTAAAACTCCGGGGTGACATTATGAGATAATTGAATTACATTTACGAATTAAAAACACCGTATAATGTCTGATTTTTAGAAAGCCACATTTCATGTCAGGACACAACTGTAGGTGGACGATAAGATGAGGCAAACATAATGTGTTTAAATACGGCAAGAGGTAACTGAACTGTGGGAAGAGATTTGACCAAAGTCAGATGAAAATTACGGAGAGACGGGTGGCAGACAAAACATTGCATGAACAGTGAACAACATAAGCTTGGTTTCATAGGATAGATAGTTGAATTGAAACTCTTGAGGTTCAAGTAATTCATTGAGGACAGTACTTCAAACATCGTCGGCGTTCATGAGTTGCCATACATGGGGTATTCATTGAAGACAGGACTTCCAAACATCCGTCGGCAGTTCACTGAGTCTGCCATAACATGGCTGTGTGTGCATCACATGTGTCGGTGCGATTGTGAACTGACGTGACGCTTCCGATTTAGCACCCATGAACCGTCCCAGCTCGTCAGTGACAGTGACACTGACAGCAGGGACTGACTTTTAAAATAAGGTGGTGCTCGGTTAAAAGCTCTCCTGGTCATTTCAGGGGGAGCTTTACGGGGAGCTTTCATGGCATAATCGTGCTAGACCAGGTAGTGTAGGCTACTAGGTAAGTTCGTGTTTTTTTTTCTGTTAAAAGCAACATTCCTTTTGATTCATTGTGTTTGGGTGTATAAATTGTTGGAAAAAATATCTTGGAATTTTCAAAACGTTTTTTAGGGTTAACCCAAGATGGCCGCAAAAATACATAAATTCCATTATAATTAGTATTCTGAACGCAAAGGGGGTATAGGTCAAATTGTCGACAATACCCAATTTTCGATACCAAAGAGTTAAAAAACAGTTAAATTCAATCAATATGGCAATCACACTAAACAAATCCAGATGGCGTCAAAAATGGCCGCCAAAAAGCTAGGTTATGAATATAAACGCGCATTAACACTGATAAAGATGAATAGGATTCAAATTCATTGGGTGATTATCTTGTGGTACTAGGACCCACATCTGAATATTTTCTTGTTGTTAACATCAAATCCAAGATGGCGGCCAATATGGCCGCCCCGAAAAGCGCTATTAACAGAACTGGTAATTTAAGACAAACAAACATAAGTTTATTAAACATTTTTTGGGCAGAAACATTACATTTAATACTCTGACCAGAAGAAATACATTCCAAAACATTTCTGTGTTGCTACGCGCTTTGACTCCAAGATGGCGGCCACCGTAAGCACGGATAATAGTAAAATTGGGTATGTTTTTTCACATAGATCCATGTCATAAATATAATGTGTCATTCCTCTATCTAAAACTGACTACAAAAACGTAGTCTTTCCTATGGAGGTGCAATATATTGGAACATTGATGAGAATATCAGCAGTCTATCACTTTTAATGTATTCAAAGAAGAGTTTTTTTAAATGCTTTTTTAATTTGTTTCAGGTTTTGTTTCATGTTTGTCATATGGATTTATATGCTTTGTATGTATTCCTTTACTTTTCGCTATCTGATAATGTATTTTGTACCCTAGGTTCATGATGACCCCCGGCCCAGGCAGAAAACTGTTGTTTGTTTGGGCCTCGGCGTGAAATTAAAGTTGAAATGAAAAAAATAACACGAATTTGATAAAAATTACAAAAAAAAAAAAAACACCTAGATGTATACTTTGACCAAAGGAACCCAGTTACATTTAGGTAGAAAACATACTTCAAAATCCACAAATGGTGGCTAAATAATAGCTTCTGTGAAGCACTTCATTACTTAATCTGGTGATTTTCATACACCTATACTTATGTTATAACATTAGGAAATGTGAATACAAAAATCATTAAATTGAAAGTTTTATACAAATTTACACATAAAATTATAAGTTTTGGACACTTGAAAACTACCATTTTGCTTTGTTTAACATATTTCAAATCAAGATGACAAATGACAAAAAAAAAAATACAATTGCGTATAAGCACGCTTAATCTATCAATAGCCCAAACTGCCGATTCTTGTTCATAATACCTACGTCTATTATGTTATATGAAAATAAAATCCATAGGAATTTTGAATGAAAATATAAATT
>JAMKCH010042678.1:0-20410 GCA_023653785.1 Ophioderma brevispina | reverse complement strand
AATCATTTTATGTGTTATGCCAAGCCATACTGAATTACTATTCTGTAATTGTCCGCTGTGGTATCAGAATATTCATGTAAACTGTTATTCTAAAACGATGGGATTTTTGTTTGGTTTGTGTTTGTGTGTGCATTTGTACATTTCATAGATATGTTCTCGTACCCAGAGACGTCTCCACAAACTGACAGTCGTGGAATTAACCAATATTAAAGGGGGTGAACCAATTCATATTCCCATTTGTCAATAATTATGATATTTTCTTCAGGGAAGTATTAATTCCAAACTCATCGTGATACAAAAGTTGAGTTAGATTGGACCAGAGCTAATGGCTCTAGATGAAAATAATCCTAAAAAAAACACTTAAGTGTAATGTATAGAGCGACAGCTTTAAAAAATTTCGGATCGTGACCCGCAATAATGCAGGCAGTCTCCTTTTTTTTGTATCTCACACCTGTAAGCCGACGCTGCGATGAAGCAAACAATATCAGAATAAACTATTGTTCTATTATTATTCTCGCAGAAAGCTGATGAAAATGTCTGTGTACACGTCTGACCAATGTATCACATTAAGAAAAATTCTCGGTATACAGTTGCTTGGTTAAAGAAAAAATGATTTGTGTCACGGTGATTTTAGAGAGAATAAATTCACGAGGGCACATTCCTGATAACCTGCAGATAGCACACTGGTATTTATACCACTGTTTATGACATTAGAGAAAGAGTTTACCCCCAGAAGGTTACAACGTGTCATTTAACGGAAAAAACGCGCGTCTAATATCTCTGATCGCTGACAGCAATAGGTTCTGCTCCAAAGTACTGAAATTAAAAGACAGGTGTATACATCTTATATCAATTATGCGTTATGGCATATCAAAATACATTAGTTTGAAACATCATAAGGCCACATAGGACCGCAAACTTCATACGACGTCTTGTAAAACTCCCATCGTTCTTTGACTGTGCTCTCTTTCCAATAATATTTTTTTCAGTGTAAATGGTTATCAAAAGTGCGGTTTAAAAGTGCATTAAATATTGAGGAGTTTAAAAAGAACCTAAAAAGTGAGTCCTTCACGGCCACTTTAAAAAAGGACGATACATGCGATTTCTCAAAAAAAATATAAAATGTCTTCAAAGTACTCTGAAATGTGATTGCCCTTTATTGTAAAAACCGTTGCAATCTTATACTAAAAAGGCGTTAAACCCACTTATGACATGAACATCGTGACTTCAATATCATACTCATTCTATAACCACGAAGGTGACTGTCGGTTTCGGTCACCAAGTGTGTTGTATATAAAAGATCAAACTCAAATAACATTGGAGCTAAATGGTTCCGTTAAAAACCACTTTGGATGGTTTTTATGCAAATCATTCCAGATAATGGTAAAAAAATGGATTTTAGGAAACGGGAATGGAATGAACGTAATTCAAAAACACGAAAGTTTGCGTCAACGTGAAATGCGGCACATAATATCCATAGGCTAGGGACCCAGATTTTTGGTTTTTTTTTTATTGGCTCAAATTGATTTATTGCATAACGTCATGTGATGGTAGCTACTGGTTGCTATAGACAACATATAAAAGCCGGTCCATTTCTGCGCAATATATCACATTCATGCACCTCTACCAAGTATGGTTTTGTAAATGCAACGTTACCGTTATTTTTTGTCGGGTCGCCGTAGGACCGACCTTAGAAACCACTGCTCTCAAAATGGCGAAGGAAAGTTATTTCTATGCTGAAGGTCATTTCATTAAATGGTTTTTATGAAAAATGTTAATTCTACGGTACACTGCTTACTTGGAGTTTTAGTGTTGGGTTGGGGGTGAATGCGATGCAATTTCAGACAAAGACTAAACAAATGCATGTTGAAATGGCCTTTTAAAAAAAGCATTCTTTGATTTTAGTCCTCTGTGAAGACTGTTTTTGATGGGAGTTTGTTTTTAATTTTAAAACGTTTGCAGGGATAGATAAAAAAAAAAAGGGGTGAGTAACAGTACGAGGAGTTATAAGTAAGAAAATGATCAGGCCACGTAGAGTTTACTACGTAATGATTGAAGCCTTTTCTGTTATTGTGTTGAATTATTTAAGACGAAGTTTTAGGAACATCTTTTATTTGAAAAAGAAAGGAAGGTGTAACCTACATTAAATAAAGATTAAAATTTGAGGATTCAGTTTTAACTTTTACCACATTTGCGCCCAATTGGGCGTTCCCCGTTTTTTTCTATGTCTTTATTGACCTGCTAGGAAGGTGTAAAACCTATGTTAATTAAAGCTTATACTTGGGGATTCAGTTGAAACATTTTGCGCCCAATGGAACGTTTTTCTAATTTTCTTTTTGAACTGACAGGAAGGTGTACCATATGTAAATTACGATTATAATTGGGGAATTCAGTTGAACCACATTTTGCGCCCAATTGGCGTTTTTTCTATTTGCTTTATTTGAAATGACAGGAAGGCGTAACCTATGTTAAATTAAAGCTTATAAACTGGGGAGGATTCAGTTTTAAACACATTTTGCGCCAATGGGCGTTTTTCTATTTTTTTATTTGAAATGATAGGAGGAAGTACCTAGGTGTAACCTAAAGCTTATAATTGGGGATTCAGTTTTTTAACACAATTTTGCGCCCAAGCTGGGCGTTGTTCTAGTGCTTTATTGAAATGACAGGAAGGAAGGGGTAACCTATGGTAAATTAAGCTTAAACTTGGGGATTCAATTTTAACACATTTTGCGGCCCAATTGGGCGTATTTCTATTTTCTTTATTTGAAATGACAGGAAGGTGTACCTATGTTAAATAAAAGCTTATAACTTGGGGATTTCCGTTTTACACATTTTGCGCCCAAGGGGCCGTTTTCCGTTTTTCTATTTTCTTTATTGAAATGACAGGAAGGTGTCAACTATGTTAATTAAAGCTTATAACTTGGGGATTGGTTTTAAACACAGTTGAGGCCCAATTGGCGTTTTTTTTTTTTCTATTTTCTTATTTGATAATGACAGGAGGTGTTACCTATGTGAAATTAAAGCTTATAACTTGGGGATCATATTTACACATTTTTTGCGCCCAATTGGGCGTTTTTATTTTCTTATTTGAACGTAGGAAGCCGTAACTATGTTGTTAAATTAAAGCTTATAACTGGGGATTCAGTTTTAACACATTTTGCGCCAATTGGGAGTTTTTCTATTTCTTATTTGAAATGACGCAAGGGGTTTAGGTGTAACATATGTTAAATTAAAGCTATAACTTGGGGATCAGTTTTTTAATAACATAGTGCGCCCAATTGGGCGTTTTTCTATTTTCTTATTTGAAACTGAAAGGGAAGTTGTAACCTATGTTGTAAATTAAAGCTTATAACTTGGGGATCGTGTTAATACATTTTGCGCCCAATTGGGCGTTTTTTGTCTATTTCTGTATTTGAATGACAGGAAGGTGAACCTTGTTACATTTAAAGCTTAGAACTATGTGAGGTTCAATTCCACATAGGTCAAAGGTCAACGGGAGATCAGGTTGTAAACAAGGTGATTGAGTTTATGCAATATTATGCTCATGTATCAAACATCTACTTTAAATCAGGTATGAGATTTCTTTTTATACATTTTCTGTAATAAAGTGCTGCACTAAATAACTAGAAAACCTCTACTCCTTAAGTGCTTTTTAATGTTGTTATTATTTCTTGTAAAATTATGTATTTTGCGACCCAACAAAGTTTTTTTTTTAAATACTTGTTTAAGTAGTACATTTGTGCCGTGTATTTTAGCCAGCAAAGGTTGTTTCTGTAACCATGGCAACATGATCAAAAAATACTCGTTTTTCAAAAATTCGGAAATATAGGCTAAAAGATAATATACTACATATCTAACTAATATATGGATTAAAGTCAATAAATGTAATCAAAGGTTGGTTTAAAAAAATACTAGGAATCCACCCTCAATTCAGATGAGAGTTAGCCTTGTAAAAAAACATTGGCAAGACTTGACAAACATATGGGTTTTGAAAAACACTGAGGGCGCACTATTTTAAAAAAAACCCAAAAACGTTTTTTTTTAAAAATTAAATTCAGGACAGGGTGCTCTCTTTGACTTTGTTGACGATGCATGTTGATTCTGAGCTGACCACCCTGAGCTGACACAACCGAGATAGAGACTCTAAAACAATTCTGAATAATTTTACATAAGAATAATTTAAAGATATTGAGGGCTGACAGTTAAGCACAATGCCATCCACAATGACCTGTTGCACACTCCTTAAATTGAAAAAATAAAAAAAATATTACTCTATTCAAAATAGGGATTGAGTCCTGTTTTGAATCCAACGCACTTATGCATGCTCATGGTGAGCAAAAAAAAAATAACATCTCGTTCGCGTTGTTCGTTTTATTGAGTACAGGTTTATGGTTGTGACAAAATAGTTTGCTATTAAACGCCGTAAGAATCCAATCCTTTTAGAGTAAAGATTACTCGACAAATATTGTCACTTTAAGATTAATAATATACTCACCAGTGGAAATACATATAATATCCTTAGATAGATATAATCCGGATCTAATACTCAAATTAGATCTGATTCGTTGAATTTTATTTATGCTTGAAACAAATCGCGCTGTACTTCTGAAACTGAAGGTATTTTCCCCCCGTTATTTTTCACCCCGTATTTTCTCACCCGTAAGCTTGTCTTCAAAAGCCTCCACACAACGAAGATAAATTACTTCAATAGTTAAATATTTATTTCTATAATTATTAATTATATTAATATATGGTTAGGATTCAGATTTCAGTGTTGGCATTCGCCGCTGCCTTCCTTACGTACAGATGTAATTCAAATTTCTACAGTTGCTGAATAGGATTCTTCTAAATGGAGCTCCTTTTTCGGTCGGGTAACATTGTTTTACCTAGAAGGAATGTTCCATTGAATAGATTTAGATTCAAAGCAAACTCCTCGGGGAATAAGATGATATTTTTTATAACAAAGAAGCGAAAAGAAAATGTGTTCAAATACACCAGTCTTACATTAAGGGGAAGGAGCACATTAGTACGTAGTGAATGAACCGCGGAAATGCTTGCAAACATTAATGTTTCAAGAAAAGGGTTGAGAAGTAAGAATGCGGTGTTTTTGTTTTAATTAACGCGAAACTGACGTCAAGTACCAGAAAAGTAGTACTGTGTATGTTATCTTTATTCACGAGCTGATGTACAAATAAGTTCATGTCCGTTCAAAGTACAATTCAAGTCTTTGACTTGATCGATGTTAACTACGATAATACTGTGGCTTTTTGGGCATTGCTCAACTTTAATTTTGAATTATATTTTTAATTTTTTAATTTTTCTTTTTTTATATTAACAATTATTTCCAAGTACTTTGTGGACTAACTAAGGCTACCGCAATTATTTCTATTACAGGTGCTTAACGTTTATCGTAGCAAATTGGCTAATTCCCTGGGGAAAAACATTACCTTATTTATATACATATAGGAAGGCGGTTTGTAATATTAGGAGGTGTCGGTATATGTCAGGCTAATGCTCGCTGACCGGGGGTACCATAATTATAATTAACACGAACAATTTGTACTAGTTTATTTTCCACAAGTACAAACAAGGGTGGTATCACATAACAGTGACGCGACGACAAATATAAACATCTTATATCACATTCATTAGGTTGTCGCGGATGCATTTGAACGGCATTTAATGCCTCTTCTGGTTCATTAGAATACGACTGCCTGAAAATATCAATATCTACACTGGTTTGGTTTTTGTTTGCGGGACTTCGTTTAGTAAGGAGTACGACATCTTGGGTTCTTTTAAAATCACCGAACTTATATCCCCAGACATCAAGGTATTCGCGGCTGTATTTTAGTATTAAGAATTTTAAGAATAAGATCTATCACATTTTAATCAATTGAGAGTCTTGCTATGGTACATCAGTGAAATATGAATTCTCCGTCTGCGACGGCAGACAGAGTAGAGTATAATCGGGTTGTTTATCATAGTAACCTACCTATCAGTTAGATGAGGCGATCACTTGATGTATTCGCGTGATTGGTATGAACGATGGTTGATAAAAACTGAAATATGGAAAGATCATATATAGTCCAGGGAACATTTAGTCCATAAATAGGTACAAGTGATTTTACAGGATAGTTCTTTATAGAACGATATACCAAAAGTCCCCCAGAATCCCCAGTGTTATGTGGAAATAAGGGGTAAAGTTTTTACACAGGGGTAAACAAAAGTAAACTGATTCAATGAGCTAAATAATGGGCTATGTATTCTTCGATTCAAAATGATGAATAAGAAAATGTACCGGTTTTCTAACTTTTGAACTTTAAGTGTAGGCATGCAGGTCACAAAATTGTCAGGGTCAGTGGGGATAAATTTTTAAAACTGTAGTAGACCCAGTAGGAAGTAGAAACCTGCAATAATGAACCCTATAACTATGCCAAGTTAAATACCTTAAACTATTCATATGTCTTGTAAGGTATACACAATAAGACCGAACAATCGATACACTGTTGGAAAGAATCGGATCATTCCGAGCATTTACCCCCAGTATGACCCTTGAACAGTTACTTCCATATCGATAAATAAATCCAAGATAAGTCGCAGAGATAGGGAAAACTACCTTTAATCCTTATGACATAACACGAACGTTGGTATACCCTTGAACGCAATTGGACCATTTTAGAATTTCGACTGGTACAAATTTACCCACCTTATTCTTCAAATAGCACAAGGAGAATTCTTGGGGACTTTTGATATGCTGCTCCTTACAGCATCAGGAGGAAACTATCCTGACAAATTCAGCTTCTACCTATTTATTTTCCAGGTGTTTTCCTATAACTTGGACTAATTAAGGCCAATAATTAAACTACAAAATTTTGGCTAATTAAAGTTCTATGTGATGTGTTGGGTATCAGTCGACCAGCCACAGCATGACGGGTTTAAGGTGCTTGTTCCTATAAAGTTGACATGAAAGCAGCACTTGACTACACTCACCGCAAGTTTCGTGTGGAAAAGTGGCGGTGTTGATGGTTAGAGCGATTAATGCATATGAAAACGCCGTCCGTCGTATTCACTTTACTTTTGTGCTACAATGATGGTTGATGACTAAAACGCCAGTATCTTTGTCATATCTTCGGAAAAGGATTAAAGGGCTGAAATTCCAGTGACGACAACGGAACAAAACGACCTATACGGTTCTATATCCCTACGTCCAAGATGAGAATGACCAACCAAATGACCATTATCGAACAAAGGGGGAAATAGGCATTTATTCTTGTAAGATCTAGGAACAATTTCCCATACAAAACCAAGGCAGGGGTCCGCTCCGTGCTTTGGAAAGTGGAAAAAAAATTTAATTTAGGGATTATTTAAGGGGTATAGTATGGTATATAAAAATGTTCCCTTTTAATCTGTTGACCCTATGGACAAATAGGGGCGTATGAAAACCTCCATTATTTTATATTAATCTGACAGTTTTGAGAATTAGTTTATGGAACTCAATAGACCAAGAAAATCTTTAATTTGACAACACAATCATCTTTATTGTATTACAAGAGATTTTAAAGTTTGTGTCAAAAAAGATGTCAGACATCTTGGAAAATGGTACTTACACGCAACATGTTGTTTTTATAGTTTCTGGGAAACAATTTTAATAACTCCATGAATTTAGTTTTTTGTCATCACGTGTTCTCATGATCTCCAAAACCCTATGGTCATTTTAGCTATGATGACAAATGTTTATTGTTTTCGGTCCTGGTACTCCTCTCCTTAACTGGTAATGCTCAGTTACCAATCTGTCTGTACTTATGGCTACGCTTTTCTTTTTAACAAAGTATAATTCACTTAAAATGCTGAAAATGAACGCGCTTCGTCACTAGAGTCCAAAATCGAGACTACCACAACAGTCCTTTTAACAAGTAATAATTTTACTCTAATTAGCTAATCGACTCATCCATTGTTTTATTCGATAAAAAAAAATCCACCAAATATATATCTGAACTTTCCGTTACAAGATTTTAAGATTTTAAATATCATTTTATAGATTACTAGTCTAGACAGCTGATTAAATTGCCGCAACATATGCGCAGTCATGATGTCCTTCATTACTGATGGGAATGATCGGACGAGTTTTTTATTTACATTAACAGTTGATTTCTGATAAGGTCGGGAGGAGCAAACTTCTCTTCGGCGACCTAATCAAGGTTTTGCACAGTAGCGATGGCGTTGAAGCGGTACAGGTGCGTCAAAAAAGTTGGTAGTGTTTAAGATAAGAAAATTAAAGAGAGACTGCTGTAATGTAAATATCATTGCAAAGAGCAATTCTGAAGTCTCAATTTAATTAAAATAATTTGCCCATGCCAAACCCAAATTATCATTGAATAAATCACCCATTTTCTTGACAGTACACCTGGGAACTTGTAAAGTTTCTTACTCACGGACAATACGTCGTAAACAAGACAGATCCATTGTTTCCAACTTCTATGTCAAAATCAAAGTTGGCTTTTATATTCATACTCCAAAGGAGAACCATGAATGAAACTGTAATTAAGTTCATCTTTCTCTGAAGGAGCGATAATATAAACTATTTATTCTCGCAAATGTTTCAGCAATTTCAGCAAGAACTGCAACCCATGGCAATGAAAGTGTTTTCTTTGATGTTTACCAAACTGGAGGTGGGAGGCTCGCGAGATTCAAAATTTCGATATCACTTTAAATAAAATTGTCAGCATTGAAATTTTTGCTCTTGATTGAAAGGTTTAGTATGAGTCTAAAGGTAATACTTTAACTTTGACAATGAAAATTGCAAACCAATGAAGGCTTTCCTGTTCACACACGCATTAATTGATTTGGTTTTTTTGTCATAGAAACACTGATGCAGGCAAGTTACCCAGATATGTACAGTCACGAAAATGGGGCGATTTATTCAATTAGTACAACCGGGTTAGCACGAACAAATTGATTTTTTTTTTTTTTAAATTTAAACAGTCAGAAACTATTTCTAATGATGAAAATTAGTCACAACGAACTCATGGGCAGAATACCATAAAAATGAGTAAACTCTCCAAAAATTCTAATTGTAAAAATTACAGGTTTCCATACAATGCTTTCGGCCCGTCGTATCAGGCCAAGTCAGCCAATGTGAAATCGTTCGCTGCTGACATCGCCTTTTCAAACCTCATGGAACCAGGTGTGGGAAGTTTAGATTCATCAGCAGTGCCAATTCATGGAATATCCATTATCGATATCTGTGAATTGCTGGTCAGTTGATACAGAAATCTTTTCCAAGAGATTTGATTCAATCAAATCCTATAAATTCCTAACCAACAAAAGAGTCCTTTTGAATGTTTCCAGGAATTATTGATCAAACAAATCTCATTTCGAAAAAAATCCAATTAAACACTTACCAACTTAATTAGAGTGCACTTCGTATCGTATGGTGCTTACACATATACAAGATTACGCATCGGGCAGTGTCTCTCCATGTTACTGAGGCGGACGCTGATACTGGATCAACCTTGTATTACTGCAAATAGCCGATTAATAAGCTCTATCATGGCTCTATGAGAACTCGCTCTTATGGCAGTGTTAACCTCTTGGTGCCTCGAACCAAAAGTGAGCTGGGGTGAGCAGAGCCCTTTCATGGCAGCTCCACAGCTGTGTACTTTGTTGCCATGTCAAATTCAGAATGCTGGCTAATATTCAATTCATTCAAGTCTATGCTAAAAGATCATTATCCTTAGTTTTATAATCTTTGCTGTATTTTGTCTGTGTTGTTTCTTTTCATTGTCAGACTCTGCTCTTTGTAACGTCGCCAAAAGGCACTAATAAATTATGTTTATTATATTATATTCTTATATCACGGATATATCTCAGAGGACTATCAACCATGACCAATTACAGATCTCATGTCTACTGAATGATAAATGTACATGCACTACGAGGGATCAAACTCCTTATTCATGTGTCTCGGCTTGTGTCTCGTAACGTTGGGTTCAGACTACCTACTACCGTTTTTGGTTTATTAATACATATTGGTTCGGATATAATTAGTGTAATACATATTGTTTTACTATGTTGTTTATGTTTATTTACAGCGTATTCTTCTCTATGTCAGCTGAAACAACATCAGAGCACATGTACTCTTCCAAAATCAGGAATTTGTAAAAGGTTGGCAATTCGGAAATTGCAACCTATCTTTGATCTTCAAATTAGTCCCCTAGAAATTGATCATGAAATTCAAAAGATGAACGATTTTGTGGTTTCCTATCCTTCTAAAGGTATATCCATTCCAGGAAACAAACTTTATTGACTTAAGTTGCTTGTAAACTATTTTTTTCTTCGGTCGCATTTAACCATAAATCCTAAGCCAACCCCTAACCCCATATTCAAAACTGACTGCAACCTAATCTCTTTCCTCCAGTATCGTTGAAAGTGCCAACATTGCCATGGGGAAAATTACAGACGGTTGTACATTTTATGACTCCGCTTTGCCTGCCCGACTCAGAATTCATGCAGCTTTAACGAATAACACATTTTGTACGGACGGGCGACATGATATTATAATTTGTAACGCCTCCGATCTTATTTGAATGTTCAATGACTCTGAAGTCTGATATTGTACATCAGACCGGTTTCATATTTGGAGTCTTTGACTCATTTACTTTCTCAAATTAATTTGCATTATAGGTTTGCCATTCCAAATTTATAAGATCTTTTAAAATTGTACTTAATGTGATTAGACACCCCACTTCTTAAGTTAGAAAAAAAAAAAAATATTTTGCTGGTTTTTCACAGAGTATCTTGCAGAGCATAAAAGAATATACTTACAAACTTAAAATACTAGAAATTGCCTTCATTGAAATAACAGTTCTAATAATTTGTTCTAACCTGAGACTAATAATATACCTAGTTATATATAGGTAATATTAGTTCTCAGGTTCTACAAGCCCCTTTTTTATACAGAACTAATTCACTTAACCAAAATTTTCACAAAAATTAAACTCTCATGATAATTGCAGTTTTTATTTCGAGGCATTCGATAAGTAAAACTATTTTCCCGTGCAAATAAAATGGTTTTGAATCCATTTCTGAGCGCTAGGCATCGGATTATGTGTTGCGGGCCGTGATGAACCAATCACAGCGCAGGTTTATTGGTTCTATTGTAATCCTGTCGTCCATTCACGCCCGGCGTGGATTAGGCTTAGCCGCCATTTTTTAAAAGATTGTTGCTTCACTCTCTGTCACGGCGTCCGAAGGGAAAGGATCGTGATATTTTCTCTTCCATCGTATTCTGCATCGTATGAAATAATCGACTTGCACTGGCATCATCCTAGACTGGTTGCATGTAATGTTAATATTATCAGCGACCTGGATCCCGGAAGATGCATTGATTTTACTTCAACGATTTCTTAAAGCCCGGCAGTCACGACTGAGACAAGACTTTCTGCTCCATGAAAAAATACGCAAAACAGCAAAAATGGGAAAAGAGACCACAAGGAGGGTTCAATTAATCGGAATAAACACAATCCAACCTGAGAACATTAGCTAGCTCCAGTCTAACGTTCAGACCGCTAGTCCAAGGCAGACACGATCCCAGGCTAGAGCGATGTGAGGAATTTGGTGTCCAATTCGAGCCGATCGCGAACTACTGTTCCTCCTAGAAAGTGTTAGCGGGGCGGCAGGCGCCGCGTAGTTCAGTCCAATTTGACGGCGCGCGCGATCACCAGGTAAACCAGTATTTTATTGAAGTCGGGCGGCAAATCGCGACAACCACAGCCCCATCGCAAGCCGCAACGCAAAGGGCAACAAAACCGCCAGGCCCTTTCCCGATCATGCAGCAATTGAACCAACAACCATTGGATATAGCCCAAGCTTCAGGGCAGTCATTACCAATTCCTACTCGACAGTCAGTTCAACAACCACAGGGGGGGGGGGGGGGGGGGGCGCAAACCACCACCCATTGCCGATGGTGCACGCAAAAGTTGGCCCCACCAAATGTTGAGGCAAACAGCTACTTGAAGGTAATTTTCAGGGCAGTGGTAGTAGGAACAATATTAATGTAAACGACTTGGTACAAATTCCCACTAGTTGGTTATTAGTGTTAATGCTGAGGGCTTATCAAGTATTGTACAAACCAATGGGGAGCTTTTGAATGCATATCTCAGAATTGTGATAGTGTCTAGCATTGTTGGAATATTCACAGGTAGCTAACCTACTATTGTCAGTCTCAGGTAGGAACTGATGATGTTGCGTGCATAACAGACCTACTGCTAATACTTCAGGTTTTCATTGTGATGTTTAGGAATAGTTCTCTACCCCATTGGTAAACAGGTCCCACTCATGATAACAAACACCAGATACATGATGCAGGATAATACTTTGGTTCCAAAACAACAATTGTGTGTTCACACTTAGGGTTCTGTATGTAGCCCAGAGTAGGAATGAGTGTCCAACAGAGCGTCAAGGCCAAAATAGTCAAGGGCGTTATATGATTTGGGTTATTGCTTGAGACAAAAAAAAATGTGATCCTTATGTAGAGTACAGGGGAAAAACCAAGGGGTTGCATGTCAGTGAATGAAATCAATCGGTGTCAATTGTTTGGAAGTGCGTAGGCCCCCAAACCAATTCATTACATCACACATGCCTGGAACTCAGTCTTTATTGTCTTTACCTCCATCTATTTGATGTCGCCATCAAGTCGTACTCAGAAATGATCAAATACACTTGATCAGAAACTGAGCATCGCGTATGGGTGGGGTTTGCGGGCCGGTCGTATGACCAAACAATTAGAATGAGACTGCAAGAGTGCCCTCAACAAGGTTCATTGGGCGGTGGTAGACAGTGAACTTTGGTCTTGGTACATGAACCATCCTCAAATCATAGCAGTCTTTCACTGCTGGAAAATGCGTGCACGTGGTTTGGGGGGGAGTGGGGTTTCGTTCCACTTTTCAGAAATTTTCAAACAGAGTCAAGCCACCAACGCCAGCTTGCGAAGCAAATGAAAGTTGTGCTTGATTTCAAAAAAGGGTCAGTCAAAGAAAATCTTGCATCTACAAGCCAATGTTGACACTGCAGCGAATCAGGATGGTTGCCGTCATTGTAAAAAAAAAACCTAAATCAAACTTGATTAAATGTTTATCAACATCAGGCGGTATATACAACCCAATTGTTCGCCCATGTTTGCGTGTGCTGTAAATACCCGTCACCAATTAAAAAAATGGATGCGTGTTGCTTCCCTTATTGCAATTGTATCCGAACACCATGCCGCAAATACAATTCGTGGATGGGTTTTCGTCATGGTTTTAGAGTAGGCTACTACCAGGGGAGTAGTAATGCCCGGAGTATCCAAATCTCCAAATCGGTTTTGCAGGACCCCGAGTTGGCTTTGAAAAAAACTTCAAAAAGGAAATGGATTTTGTTCGGTCTTGCAGGCCTTTTCCGAAAAAACCCTAATCAAAAATCTAATTGTGTCGCCAATCGGATCTTTCCAAGGCTTGAGCCTGGGAAAATACAGGTTTACATTACAGCACATCCTATCCGGATGGGGGTTCAATTAATGATGGATTGATACGGATTGTGCACAGTTAAAATATAACAGCTTTGATAATGCTGTTCAATTGGTCGTTGGAGTGGGTAAAGGAGCAATGATGGCGAAGGCTGATGTGGAATCTGCCTTCAGGTTGCTTACCAGTGCACCCCTGGGACGATTTGCCGTGTTAGGTAGAAGGTCCAGGAAAATATTTGTAGTAAGGCACTTCCCATGGGTGCTTCATGTTCGCCATCGCTCTTTGAAACTTTTTCGATTTTTTGGAAGGGGTGGCGAAAAAAAAGGATGCGTGCACTGATAGGATTACACATTGTGATGATGTTCTTATGACTGGATTTCTGACGTAAGTTGTAATCGCCTCATGTAGCTTCGTTAAGTGCGCTTGAGAGACTTGAAAAAAAAATGGGGTCCGCATTGTCTATAGAAAAGTCTGTTGGTCCTGCCCAAAATTAACTTACTGGACTTGGGTTGCTACTGTGAACATGCAAATTCAGTACCCCTCCCAGCAAAAAGGTACTAACTATTGTAGGGAAAGTTAAATGATTGCATGAGACTGCGAAATGATTGTCTTTGAGAGAGCTTAAGTCATTGATAGGCTCCTTTCATTCGGTCTGGAAAAGCAGTTTCCCGGAAAGAGGTTTTTTTCTTTTGTTTCAGGCGCCTGATCGTGTTACGTGTGGTAAAAAGAAGGCGGGGGAAAATTTGTAGACTGCCAAAAGAAGACAAAAGGTTGATCTGAAATGTGATTCTTTTTTAGAACACTATAATGGGAGGTCTCAATTTCCTGACCAAATGTGGGTAGGTGGTTCAGATCGTCAGTTATTTACTGATTCAAGTGGCGGCCATTGGGTGGGGGTGGGTGGTACTGAGGGGCCATGGTTTCAAGGAAAGGGGCCTAAGACAGTTGCGTTTAGATCAATCGCTTGGCTCGAGTCTTCTATCGTAGTGGCTGTGTGGTGTTATGGGGAAACCAGCTTAGGGGTAAGGGTTAAGCGTGTAATCCTAAGATCAGTTATAATAGCCGGCAAGGGCAGTGGCAATAATAACAACAAACTTCCAAATGTCGCAGAAATAATAATTGTTTGAGATTTTTTGTGATGCAATGCCTGAAGTAAATATTGCCTTTTGTTGCGAAACATTATCCCGGGGAAACAAATAATAAAGCAGATGCACTTTCCCGAGTTCCAGATGAGCGTTTCGCCAAAGGAACCGATGCGGCAGATGTCCAGGTCTTCAAGTGCTCGGAGTTTTGTGGACCAATTTGAAAACTGAGGCGCAGCGTCTATTCAGACCTTCTTTAGCACCAGCAACTTGGTCGTCATATGCAAGTAAGCTTAGAATCCTTTATGAATTTAGGCAATACATTTAGTCTTGAGCCGGTATGGCCGGCATCAGTACAAGAATTGTTCTTTACCTTTCATCTCTCTCAATTTCTGGTTATTCCTCAGCATCTGTAAATTCACATTATTAGCCTATAGCTTTGCAAAGGCAAATGGTTGGAAAGACCCAACTGAGAAACTTTGTCATGATCAAGAAAATTCGGGGGGGTGTAGCGTGCGTGATAAGGCCAGTTTTGATTAATAGGACTTCCAATCACATCAAGCATCTTGTCGAGATAATTCGAATTTTACCTCAAATCTGCAGTTCACAGTATGAAATATTTGCATTTTTTAGGGCTGCTTACCTATTGGCCTTTTTTGGTTTTCTTAGAGTGGGATGTACCACATGTTGTAGCAATAAATGCAGCTGGCATAAAGTTATTCTTTGGACGTTATTTCAATATTTGGGTCAGATCCAAAATGTCTGCAATTAAAAATCAGATACTCAAAAAACTAACCAGAGTGGCCGTGCTAACATTCCTGAAGATAGAGAATGCTACACTCCACAAATTGATCCTGTGTCTGCAGTCAGATTTTGTTAATAAGACCGGTCTGCAGGCACATGTTTATTCATTTCAATGGTGACCCATTGACCTCATTTCAGTTAAACTGTAACAGGCTATAACGGGGGAATTCAGTTGTGGGGTTTGCCTCCTAAAAATTAGTCCACACAGCTTCAGAATTGGTGCAGCTACTATTGCATCCAAAATGGGTTTTCAGAGGAGGAAATTAAAAGAATTAGGTCGTGGAAAAAATTGGTAGAGTAGTCAGCAGTCCAAATTATGTCAGCCTCAAGACTTGTAGTAACCATTTACTTACAGGGGAGCACCATGTGTTATTGTTGACTGAGTATGTCAACTTGAGTTTGATAGAATTAAGTGGTTAATAATGCGGTAATCTTGAATATTTTATCCACAGGTATCACCATGTGTTTAAAATTGAGTATTGTCGCCTCTACAGGAATTGACCTTTTGTTACTTGCTAATGGGAATGAAGACTAGTGTAAATAGGTGCAAAATAACGACCATTATTACCTACAGGTAGTCACCATGTGTATTGTTGACTGAGTATATCACTCTGATTGATTAGATTTAAAGTGGTTTTTAATTTTGCTGTAATCTTGAATATTTTATCCACAGGTAATACAATGTGTAAAAATTGGAGTATGCGCATCCACAAAGTTCTTTGTTATTCTAAGGGATTATTGACAGTAACGTAAATTAGGTGCAAAATAAGACATTATTACCTACAGGTAGTCACCATGTGTTGTATTGTGACTGAGTAGTACTTCTGAGTTTGATTAGATAAGTGGTTAATTAATGCTATAATCTTAGAGGTTATCCACAGGTAATAATCACCATGTGTTAAAAATCGAGTAGTCGCTCCCGGAATTGCTGTTATGGAGGGAATTGACAGTTAGCGTAAATTAGGTGCAAAATAAGACCATATACTTACAGGTAGTCACCATGTGTATGTATAATTAGAATTTGTAAATGGACTAATGCTATAATAATCTTAGAATGTTTTATCCACAGGTAATCACATTGTGCTATAAATTGAGTATGTCAATCTACGAATTGTTCTTTTGTTTAGTCTAAGTGAATGGCACTAGCGTAGGTTAGGTGTAAATAAGACCTTTGAGTGAGAGTTAAAGATTTTTAGTCTCTTTCCCCAGGTATTCATCGGAGGAAAAAGGGCAGTGCAAATCATGGCCAAAAAAAAAAAATTTTTTAAATGGTCTTCTTGTTAATTAGGGTATTGTAGAGTGTTGATGATTTGCATGACAAGCATCTTGGTTGGTGGTATGTGTATTTTCCTTAAATTCATTAACAAATGTTAAAATATTTATAAATGATGTATAATATAATAAATATATTACAATGCTTTCCAGGTAGTCACCTGAAGAACTGCTTCGGCAGCGCTCGGAGCCAGATGTAGAATGCGCAACAAATTATAGGTTTCAACCGCCATTTAATTCATTGGTTCCATCCTCTCTATTTCTTGCTTACCACCTTTTGGCTTCGCAGGTTTTCCACCGAGTTGGAGGAGTAATGCTTGGGTGTACACTTCAATGTCTTGCGTGCGTTGATATTTTGTGCCGTGTAAGTACGCGGCAACCTCCTCTTGCTCTGTACAATTTTGACTTCCAGGTAGTCGTCAGGAGAGCATCTTGGGGTTATAGAACTCCAAGGAAAATTGTTAGGCATCACTTTTCATTAAATCCATCATTGCGCTAGCATTTTGAACATCGCTATGTTCACACATATGATGAATCCTTGCGTGTTGATCAATGACCAATGGGTCAGATTAAGTGACAAATAAAATGATCCTTTCAGATGACAGTGAAGCACGATCCTTCTTGTCTGCATTGTTATTATTTGTCTGGGATAATAAATGGAATTATCTATGACATCCAACATTGTAACCCGGGAGCTAGCACACATTTTGAACACATCCAAGTACAAAGATTCCTTATTTTAATCCTATGAGCTCCACCAATAAGTGCAACATTTTTTATCCAATCGGACGCAATTTTAAAAATTGACCCTGTAACAAACTGAAATTGACCCTTTTATTGATGTTTGCCTGTTCTTAGCCTCTAATCTCTGAAAATTTAGCCTGTACATATACCAAACTATATCCTTTCTGAAACCTTATGGTTTGACACATAATATGGGATACTTTCAACATGATGATCAATTTATAAATTTGACCCTTGTACAAACTTTGTTTTGCCCCCTCTCCTTAAGGCACCACTTAAGGCACGTAGAATCGCGTTCAGGGGTTCCTGTAGGGCTGTCAACCTATGTAATCACTCAAACCTTTTGTACTTGGATGTGTAACAATTGTGGCTAGCGACAAGGCGCTGATGGCATTCCCTCCTTATCCTGCAACAGTATCCATTTTAGTAAATCTGCAGTATTCATGAAAAACGATTGAAAGTTTGATGCATACAATATTCAAGACAGTACCTCCTCTAATGGGGTGCTAGATGTGTGTTAGTACATTTTGTAAATATAAGAACATATGACAATATTGTAATCAGATATGGCATATTCTTTCAAGTAAAAAAAAACTAAAAGTTGGTATTCCAATAGGTACACAAACACACAATACTTAGTACAGGCCAGGGATCAGTGATCTGGGACTATTTCCAATGAGTGTTATCTCCAGCCCTCCAGGACCAAACACATTTAACAATGGTTTGGAGTGCAGTGCGACGTCTGCTGGCATGGTGGGAGAACTTAATCCTTGATCCAGACATTTCTGGACAAACCGGACAATTTTGGGACAAACCTAGACTTTCCTTGACACATTGTGTGGATGTGGTGCATTGTTTTTGCAACCAGACTTTCTGGACAGACTTTGGACAAACCCTAGCACCAAATGACAAAACCTAGACAATTCTGGACAAATGGGCATTTTCTGGACATTGGCGCTCAAGGGAAAGTAGAGGGTCACATACACGTTATTCAGTAAGGCTGCTTAATTTCTGAGTCGGGTCAGGCAACGTGGGGTCACAAAAGGTACCAAACGTTAGCCGACGCTTTCACAGGTTGATGTTTCACGTTAGGCGTACAGTAACATTTATCAGCCCTGGGCACTTTCATGTCCAAACTGTATGGTTAGAAAATAGAGGGGGAAGATTGAGAGGAGAGAGGAGATGAGAGAGGGAGCAAGATAGAGATAACAAGGATTACAAAAAAGAGAAGGAACGATGATGGCTCCTGATAATGACAAACATATATATGTACGCAAATCATGTCAGTCAGTTTCTATTATACATATTATCTTTTTAGCAGTAGTGTCATCATAAACTAAGAGCCATGTCATTAAATTTGGGTTGGGGGTGGGGGGGGGGGGGGTTAGCGGATGATAGTATGCGCAGTCATGCTCTTCATTGTTGGATGAGAATCGACACAAACATGAGGGATTGTTCACAAATCAAAACCGGACTACGTGTATGACACCAAGCCGGAGCGGAGTGTACAATGGCGTTTATTAAATTTAATTATTTTTGGCGCATTCAACACAATGAAAACTCAATGAGACAAATGGATAAGCAATATAAAATTCCAAAGACTTTAAAACGTCACTTTAGTCTTAGCTAGAAGTTAAAGCAAACGTTTCACTTTTCACTGAAAATACGAATGACGACAATTGACTTACCAAATTTAAAGGTACATTTCGTGACCATTGGCACCTCATTTTTGTTCAATATAATCCCCGAGAATAAAGGCCATTTCCAAAATTGCAGTTGATTCTGATGATTCCAAAAAAAATTGAAAAAAAGAAATCGTTGTACTGAATCAAAATGGCGGTCCAAAAACTGGTTTTTATAACCCGCAAAAAAAAACACCGAATTCTTCCCCGCCAAAAACTTAAACCACTTTTCTCGAAGTACTTTTTCCATAAAACTTTTGGCTTATATAGGAAAACAATAACTACATTTAACATTACTGAAAATCCAAAACATAAAAAGTTACTACTCCATATATTTAAGGGGTAAAAGCAAAATTTTTTTAAAAGCGCCACCAAAAATGCTTAATTACACTTCTGAAGCATAAAAGCGCTATGGCCGAGTTCAATTTTTTTCAATAAAATTTTGTCTTTTTTATATGTTATTTATGCAATTACATAACATTTGGGGCAAAATAATTTAAGCACTAAAACATGGCAGCGAAAAACAAAAAAGATGACCCCCTTATACACTTACGTGTTTGTCTCATTTTTCCTCAAAGAATTAACAATAACTATTATATTTTTCTGTCAATTTTTATGCACTTTTTTTTGGTGAATGTTACCGTATGATACCGTGTTCACTCAGTGTTTCAAGTTAAGAATTTTAATTTTAATGTTAATAATCCAAACCAATGAGATGCCTGCCACTCTGAACCGTAGCCGTCATTTTTTCAAGTTTGGGTTGCCAGAGCCTGTCAGATATCTGCTAGGTTGATTTTGGATGATAAGATTGGCTGGACTCTGGAACCTACACAGTTGATAGGATTGTGTATTTACCCCCAGAAAATTTTGGTATTACGGAAGCAAATAATCACGCCACTGACAATCCCTCTCAAAGGATCGTGATAAAATCAAACTGAGCCCGCAGCAATAGATAGGAAACTATACTTCAAAATCGCGAACCAAATTTTGTGGATTGCTTGTTGAAGCGGGGAGAAGGAGATGGTGACAAATTAAGCTTGGACTCTATGCCTGTAATCATGTGGAAATTTCGCTCGGTAAACTTGTTGGGTCGTATTTATGCCAGCGGAAATTCAAAAATTAGCTAAGAATTTATGATCTATAGTTTTTTATTACCGTGCATGTACAACAGTACACTACATTCAGATGTCCTCCAGGGAATGCTGGTTTTGAATCACCGACTTGGTGACATGCACATTAACCAATACCGGGTTAAATATGGTACAAAGCAGTTTATTGATTTTATCACGAGTTCATATCATAGTGCTGAATGGTCCAGGTACTC
>JAMKCH010042677.1:0-13493 GCA_023653785.1 Ophioderma brevispina | reverse complement strand
AACAGACAGACAGACGGACGGACGGACGGACGGACAGACAGACAGACAGACAGAAAAGTGATTACTAAGTCTCTGCCGAACAAAGTTCAGGCGAGACAAAAACCTGCAGACCCAAAAAATTTCATGCAAATTGGCACAAATGTTAGTTAAAACAAAGTTTTAAATCCGGTTTTGTCCCTGCTAACAGGGGTGGCCTCACACTCAGCAATACTACAAATAAAACAAAATCTGCTGACCGACCAGATTTTTTAATTTACAATTAAAAAAATCTCTTTTACCAACACAAAGACCAAAAATCATCAAAACAACAAATAAAAGATCTTTGCTTTGTCATTGAAAAAGCTTTAAATAGTACCATGTTGTATTCATTTAAGAGTAAAACAGTGCGAAGTGAACTTCATTTTAAAACTAAAATTTCGCGGTTCTCAGCTTTTGCGCTCACTATATTCAAATATAAGCTGTGGGCCGCTCCATGACCTTTGACACATGACCTTTGACCTCATCAACACATGAGGGATCCCATGGTGCACCTATGACCGAAGTTTGGTTCCAATTGAACTTCAACTTTTCAAATGAGGTCAATTAAAAAAAAAAAATTAACAATTTAGTGACACACACACACATACATCCACACGCACAATGGACTGATATGTGGTCCTGCCAGCTATAGCTGGCGGCCCACAAAAAATCCAACCAACCGACCCAGCCTAATATTTTTCCCTGTCATGGCAAGCAAACCTTTTTTAGCCCCAATTGTTAGTTACATCCCCAGATAGGATTCCCGAAGGATTAGGATCCAGTACAATCCCATTTTATTTCTTTTTTATATTTTTTTATTCCAAAAATTTGGTGCTCTATTTTTCTGTAACCAGGAATAAATATGATGGATCTAGAGTTAACAATACATGGAAGAACCTAATCTCACCTCTCTGATGTACTCTGTCTGTCCCGCTACATACTGATACTGGGCTACAACCAGTGCATAACCTGTGTAAGAACGAATCAACTCAGCTACGAGTCTCAAGATAGCCGACTTTGGTACCAGAGGTTTGGCCTTGGCAGCTTCTTCCTTGGCCTGCTTACTTGAACCCTTCTTGGCATTGGCAGCAATGTCTGGTGGCTTCTTAGCTTCAGGTGGAACTGATGTGGAAGGCCTGGAGGCTTCATGTACCTGTAGTGTGAATTTGAAAAAGTGTTATGACAATAACTTAAAACAGGCCTATCATGATTTTGGCTAATCAAAATTGAAAAATCATCAAAAATCAAGATTTTTGCATTCTGTAACAAGAGTCTGCAGGTACCCTAACATACCTGTCAAAACTGATAATGCCCAAGCAATATAGTAGCATATGCGGATATTTTAGTCATTTTGTCTCGAACGACACTTCCTACAACATGTAAGTGATGGAGAGTCATATCTTCGAACCTGCCGTTTTCTTCCTTTGCTGTTGATTCTTGACTTGTAAAAAGTAACTTATGATAGTATACAGATATCTTCCTTCAACTTTTAAGCTATTTTCTTTTTCTTCAAATTACAAAGATTTTGTATCAATCCCGGATGAATCACTGATAGTGTCTTTAACAGTGAATATTCCAGCAAAAGTTTTTGCCATTATGTTCTTTAGAGTGGGTTGGTCCAGCAGCATTACAGGCTGAATCAATTATTCTGAATCAGTGTTGGAAATAGTTCCATAGTTACCACTCCTTTAAGATTTCTAGAAACCAATTCTTTTTATTTATGCCTAAACACAAACACCCCTACTCCTAATGCCAATATAAAAATTTTGGTTACAGTTAAACTTTGAAGTGGGGTACCTATTGTATACTCTTGCCTCATTGTTTTACGTTGCTTTTCATTTTCAAAGCAACCTTTGAAAACTATTCCAGTTAAACTCATTTATAATTGCTAAAGCCTAGAAGTCTTGTTAATAGTATCCTTGTTGCCATATTCATTATCTTTCAAAAATCCTCTGATCAAAGTAAGACTCACTTTACATATGCTGTTAAAATTTCATTACTTTTTTTCACTTTGCCCGCCTATTTTTTTAAACTCGGGTAAGAAAATTCTAGAGTGTAGAAACATCCACACATCTTCGCGCACACAAACTCACAATTTCAATTACATATATAAGATTCATAACAAATTAAATTCTTTTAGGCGCAAAACGCGAAAAGGTTTGTTTCAAAAGAAAAATCAGAAAAAAGACGCCACCCCTATCTATCTTAAAACTCATAACATTTTTGGGCAACTTTTGAATCCAAATTCCCCTTTCTTCTGACGACTAAAAACCAACACATTAAACCCTGCTTAAATATCCCTACTTCTTCTCCAACCTTTCTACCATACAGACAGCTTGACGTGATTTAAGAGTAATCCCATATTGTACTTATGGATTTGATGTCATAGGAAGTTAAATAGCATAGCCTACTGGGTCATCTCACAAGTTTTAAGTACAGATAAATAGCATAGCCTACTGGGTCATCTCACAAGTTTTAAGAGTACTGATAATATCTGCATACAACGACATTACCCTGGAGCTAGCACACATTTGTAACACATCTCAAGTACAAAAGGTTTGAGTGATTACAATATGTTGACAGACGACAGAAACCCCGAAACGTATTCTATTGCCGCCCGTGGTGCCTTCATGGAGGGGGCCAAACAAAGTTTGACAGGGGTCAATTTGTAATTGATCCAATCATGTTGAAAAGCACACCATGTAGTTTGTCTAACATTAAGATTCAGAAAAGGTATAGTTTGTAATCTTCAGCCTAAAGTTTAAGAGTTATACTAAAAACAGCAAAAATCAATACAAAGGGTCAATTTCAGTTGTACAGTGGACAAATTTTTAAAAGGGCCCTGATTTGGATAAAAACTGGTGACATATCATTGGTGGAGCTCATAGGATAAAATTAAGGATAGTTTTGAGTGGTCTCAAATGCTTGCTTAGAACGTAGGGGGGTAACAAATCAAGCCCCATTGAATGCCATGGACGTTGGCCTTCTGTGCCCCCTACACAGGGATGTATCGTAAACTAAGCATTTAAGCAGTCAAACCTATTCCGGATTTTAATCCTATGAACTCAGCCAATAATTTGCACCAGTGGGGTGTGGTTAGTCCAGCTCGGAGGCAACTTTAAAATGTGACGCCTGGACAAGTGTTGAGCAATGTGTGACACTCGTGTGGATTGATTTTTGATGTTTTTCGTCCATAACTCTGAAACTTTAGGTGTACATTGGGTTACAAACTGAGGGTGACCGGGGGTGGGGGCAGTGTAATCCTTATGTGTGGGGTCGGAGCACATATCATGGGTGTGCGCTTTTCAACATTATTGGCTCAATTTACAAATTTGATCCCGGCTGTACAAACTTTTGTTTTGGCCCCTCTCCTTACGGCACCACTTTGGTGCGGCACTTAAGACTCACGTTTCAGGGGTTTCTGTCAGTCTCTGTCAGTGCATATTTAATCACTCAACCTTTTGTACGTAGATGTGTTACAAAATGTGTGCTAGCTCCTGTTAATAAAATCAGGTCTTTATGTGCTTAGAATTGGCACAACATGGGGACACATGACCTCATCACGATATACCATTGCACTGTCATTGTGGGAGGGTTGGTTGGTAAAAACATAACACATCCTTGTACTTCAATAACATACGAGGTGGGGGTCCGTGCGGTATAGTTGGTAGCCTACCATCCTAAGTGTAAGGAACCAATGGCCACAAACCTACAAGTCTTAATTATTTCTAAAATGTCAGTTTTCGGCTGTGTTACAAGCTTTTGGACACAGCATACAAGCAAGGTGGTACTGCTTCCTATAAACCAGTCTTTACTTTCAGCCACAAATGGCATCTATTGCCCTAGGAGTAAGCAATGAATGGCAGTGCTGTGGCTTAGGGCCTGGTAATAATAACACCTTTGAAGAGCTGAGGCCGTAATTAAGTTGGTAGTATTTATAATATGCTTTTAATCACAACTCTGGGTTGCATTTTTAATATTTTTAACAGTTATTACCTACCGACCTCATCTTCGGCAGGGCACTTGCTGCATTCGGGGCCAACTGTCCAGACCTGTGTAGGCAAGGTGTGGCCAATTGATACTCCGGCTGCTGTCCCCACTCACCTGGCCTACCGCCCTCAACAGGAGTATAGAACCGTCAGCAACTCATCTCCGCCTCGCGTATCCCATGCCTAATCTCTTCCGAAGCTGTGGCTACGTGTACAGCCGGTGAGGATTCTCCAGATGGGGCAGCCTCTGCTACCACTTGGGCTACGTCTGTTGTACGGGAGTGTCGAGATGTCCATTTCTGTCGTGGTGTCGCCATTGTCTGCTGTATCTTTCTGCTATGCATTTGCTGGTTTTTTGCAGTGTCGAATAAATATGAAATAGTGGGACTTTCTAATACACCATAGATTTCTTTAAATTTAGTGGGATTGGTAAGTGTGTAAATTAAAATGATTTTTCCCTAGAGGCACTCAAATTGCCGATCATCTTCCAAAGTATTGCTGTCAACTTCATAACCAAATGAAGCACAACCAAATGACACTACTGTTTCTGGTCTAAATTGCCTAAATTTGTTTTCCCTTCATCACATGCAAGCGTATCTTTAAAAACATTGACTACACAAATTTAAGAGTTGATTCAGTCTCCCGTTGTGTGAGCTAGTGTAGTTACCATCTTTAAGGATTTTTTTTTTTCATTATCAAATCGAAACATTTTTTGTTCTTAAATTTTTTAAATTTGGCTTTTTTTAAAAATAAACTTTCTTCTTATCCTAAAAATCAAAATTTTGATTAGTTAAACTAGGGGACAAGTTCATCACAACCTTGAATGTTATTCAACATACAACTACAATCTTCTTGTGCCTCATAACAGGGCGACCCCTAACCACTAGCGACACCTGCTTTCGCGATCCGCCTCCAATAAAAACTAAAACTCTTTGCGTAGTAGTTGTTTGAATGAATGCCCAAGTGCATAAATCCTACCTGTGGTTGCTTCTGCTGGTTGGGCTCATTGGGGACAGCCAAAGCATTGAGCAGGTCACAAAGACTGCTTCATTTTACACCTTCTATTGGTGGTGGTGAGAAGAACTTCAATGGTGCTGCTTTCAGTAACTGCAAGGCATTGGGACCTGTCTACCTTGTGTCGTCATCTTCACCTGGAAAAAAAATTGTAGGAAAATTGGGTTTTATTTTTTATCTACGAAACACCCACAACTTGTTTGGTACTCAAGATTCGTTTAGAAAGCTAATTAATTTGACTATCAAATTAAGAGCCTAAACCAAAATAATTTCTTGAATACAAAATCTTTAATTAAAACTATGCTACATGATGATTGGGGTACACAATAGTCCTCTCACAAAAGATGGAAAATCCTCAAAACAAGTGCAATACTGCAAGAACTGCCCAAGCGAAAAAGCTATCCCTAACTTCCTATCAGTGTTCTCTTGCCAGGACTATACCTTATAAGTGTAAAACCACCACTCACACAACCAACTTTCAATATCCTCTCTAATGAAACTGCTACAACACCTTACCAGGACCACAAAAGTTTGCCCATGGTTAACTACTACACATATCAAGAGTTCTGCAAGATGGTGCCACCTTATTACAATAGTCAATGCGCTGTGAGGGTTTTTAAGGTGTTGGGAGTATTAGATTCAGACTGTCCCCTGCAAATGCACTGAATGTTACAAGCCCTTGGACACAGCGTTGTAAGCAATGTGGCATACTGCTTCCTATAAACCAGTCTTTACTGTAAGCCACAAAAGGCATCTATTGCTCCATGAATGGTTAGGCATCAATGAATGTGGCAGAAGATTGGCTAGCAATTAGGGGGACTACATAATTTAAATCGATGGTTTACTGACAGAAGTCCTTTACTCACTCATTCACTTTATTGGCTCTATTTGAGCTTTTGGTATTGGGTTGGTTAAATCTGTACCTCCATATTCCTAACTGTTATAGGTCGAAACTCACTTCCACTTCCCGTTGTAGATACAGCAGAATTTCACTTGACCCATCTCAATGGGCACCATACAGTTACCAACAGATATCTTAACTCTGAGTTAGCATTTCTTTGAATTAGGACTATTAGTCAACCTTTGATATAAGGTAATCTCTAGGACTTCAGTTATTAATGAAGTTGAAGTCAATTTCCCCACATGTACACAACCTCTCACACTCACCCCAACCATGTCAACTGTGAAAGGCACATGAACTCCTTAGATTAGTTTTCGATACCCATTATGTTTCATATCAATTTAACTGAGGCCTGATTTCCTTTCCAATGTTGACTGAACTATATGCATTTCCCTTCTGAGAAGTGGGGGGGGGGGAATGAACCAAAATACCTATTTTAAGCACCCCTAACGATAAAATGGTCTCGACAAGTGACACCAGGTCACACCATGTCGACCATTGCTCTTCTTAATTCTTTTTTGGCTCAAGCCCACACGGAGCGCGTTCATAATTCAGGCTGTGGGCGGGCCTGGAAGCTGGAAGTCAACATTGGAAAAGGAAATCAGGCCTCAGTTCAATGAAACATATGTGTTGCTTAATTAACTAATCATTACCCTGAGCTTATTTCCCCTTTACACCATGTTGACTGAAATATATTCATTAACCCCTCCCCCCCACCGTTGAATAATAATTCAAAATAACTCCAACTAGCACACTCAGTCGGCAGGTGGAAGCACGGATATCTCAGAGCAGTCAGCAGAATGCAGCCAAAGGCAGACCTAAACTAAACATACGAACTAGGTTAAAGGCCTAAAGGAATTAACATAACAAAATCGGGGACCTAGATGCTCACCTTACAAACGGAATACTCCGGGGCACGCGTCACAGTCGGCAACCGGTTGGGAGACATTATGTATATTGTAGATAATTTAGTGTTGGTTCTGCAGGGTGCCCTCGCAAGGTTCTCTTGTTGTGGCGTTTGTAGTTTCTGTAGTATACCGACGAAACGTTGTGGGAGCGCCTCCACGACATAGCTTTCGCCAGCTGCGGCAATACTGATTCCGCGGTGTTAGGCCCTGCTGTTACGAACTGAATGGGCTCGAGCTTGGGAAGCTCCATCACCGCGTTGGAATCATTAATTACCAGCGCTAATCATCTGCAATCGTCGCTTTCGACGCGACCCGTGGGGGGAAGCGTGTGTAAGAACGAGTCGTTCGAGAGCCCCTGAGCGGACTTGTTTTACGGTTATAGTACACAAGGGCCCGAACGGGACCCCACAGGCGATCTTCCCGCACCGAAGAAGTGACATGCAATGGGGGTAAGATACTTGTTGAGCTGTCGGAATGGGATGACCGTTCTGCCAGAAAATCAGGTGCTAAAGAAACAATTTGCCCTGTCGGAGAGAAGTCAGACGAGGAATCGATGAGATTCTTAAGTATCCGAGCTCCGGTCTCCCAGAGGGATCGATGAAAGCGACAGGAAAGCGTCTAATGGTGACATGGTTTTCGTGATTGCCTCAGCCATTGGTCGAAAGGGGGCTTCACTAAGTAGTCTAAGACTGAATAAGGTCCCAGGGTGGGACCACCTTCCTGGTCGAAGGTCGTGTATTAAACATACCCTCTAGAAGGAGACGGATCGAAACCATCGTCCTTGTAAGTTAGATCCGTCGTCCCCAAAACCTATAGGATCGTAGGATAGAGGACCTGGTAGTTTCTAACAGTCCAAGTTTCAAGTCCGCTATCAAAGCGAATCGGGGTGAGAAAGTCAGTGATCTCGGCTACAGATGCCAGAGTCGGGAAGACACATATAGTCGCTCACACCAGCGGAGTAGGGTCCAAGACGCTTAGAGTAAGCGACCATGGTGGACTTCCTTTATTCCGCTGATATGGCGAGGCAGCCCCTCTGCGAAAGCCAGAATATCGGCATCGCTGCAGGATAATGGCCAAACGTAAAGTTAGGTGATCCAGCGACAGACTGGCGCTCCCTCCGTCCGGAAGGGTATTAGATCCGGACGGAGTGTGCCGACGCAGCGGCAGAGCCGCCCAGCGATCCACCATTGGCCGAAACCCAAGTCTTGTGTTTCGGCCAAAAGGGAGCGATGAGGATGAAACGGCACGCCTCAGCCCCAATTTTCGAAATACACGATGTAGATCGGAATTGGGGGAGGCATAGGCCGTGGTCCCCGTCCAGTCCATCGGCAGATCGTTGATGCGTACGCACCCGGGTCGTGAGTTTCCCCCTGCCGGGTGCAGTACAGAGGAGTGGTGACTCTGTTCGAGGCGAACAGGTGATATGAGGCAAATACGTCTCTCCAAGATCCTCTGAACGACATCTGGTTCAGTATCCATTCCGAGGCTGTCATCCTGCCACGTGACAGATTGTCGGCAAGAAAGTTGACGGCCCCGGAATGTGGACCGCGGAATCGCACAACGCTTATGATACGCATGGCGTCGAGGCAACACAGGGGCCGGGACCTTGTCCCGCCCTGTTTGTTGATGTAGGCCAACACGGTGGAGTTGTCCGTCTGTACTAGGGCACTGGAGGGTTGGTCACCATCGCCTCGACGTGAGCTAGGGTAGTTCACTGCCCACAATTCGAGGGAGATTGAATGGCGCCTGAGACTCGGATCCGGGACCACGTCCACGAGGCGCTGAGGTCTAGGGTGAAAACCCCCCCAACCCAGACTCGACGATGTCCGTGTGTAAAACAATATCGGACGGAGGCGCGGGGGAAAAGAATTCCGAGTCAGGTATGGGGCGGTGTTTGAGACCAACATGCAAGGTGCTCCGGAATCTCCGCTATTGCGGGGATCAGGGACGGGGAGTATGGGGGCTGATCGGCCTGTTAGGTGTCGTCCGAGGTGCAATTGAAGCAGCATCATATGGAAGAGACAGTACGGGACAAGGTCGACGAGACAGGCCATCAAGCCTAGAAGGTGAAGCCAGTATCGAGCGGGGGCCTGATTGAGTTTGGCTATGGAGGTCGCAGTTCGAGTGACAACCTCCACCCGCTCAGCCGTCGGTTCTGCAATGCCCGGAAGCAGTTGCAGTCGAGCACCCAGATACCTCGGGACTTGAGGGGGGTGAGGCTCGATGTGTCGAAGTTGACAATAAAGCCCAACTCTGCACCACCTGACTGGTTCGACCGACCCCCATCTCGGCCGTCGCTGGGGCGAAGGTCCGTTAGATTAAGCCAGCGTCCAGGTAGGTACATGCTAGAGGTTGCCCCACTGTCGCCTGAGGAAGGGCGCCCATTCTAGGTCAGATCGTGAAGGACCCTGAGAGAGGTGGATAGTCCGAAGGGGGCGGCAAGTCACTCGTAACGAATGGCCTTGATTTTGGAATATCTGAGCCAGCCGACGGTATGGATTTTGCGGACTGGAGGAAAAGGGCAGGTAGGCGTCTTTCATGATCCAAAGACGACGCCCAGGTCACTCAAAGGACAACGCAGGGATTGCGCAAGAGGTTCCATCCTGAACTTCGTCGGCCTGATGATGTGAACTGATTCAACGGGCTTAAGGTTCAGGAGGGAGAAGCCAATAACCGGTCTTCTTGGGAGCCAAGAAGAACGTCGACCAAAAACCCCGGTGAAAGGGGGGTCAAATGGGGAACTGGCACTCTTCGCCAGGAGGGCCGAGACCCCGGCCAGAAGAACTTGGTTCTTACGGCTCCCCCGGAAGCGGGGGAGGTCTCGGAAGGGAAGTCGCGGGGGGTTTCGCGGTGAATTCTATGCGATACCCCCCTCCACCACACTCAGCACCCCAGGCGCGGAGAAAGGGCTGGCCATTCCCGCACAAAAGAACTCAAGCGGCCGCCCACCGAGGTGGTAAGGCTCCCTCCCGGAGAAGAGAAGAGACCCCGCGCCCGGTTCGTGCCCTCGGACGAAGGCTTCTTCCCTTTCCAGGCGCCTGCTTTTGGGAGAGGGGGACGAGCCTTCGGTTGGCCCGGACTTCTGAGAAGAAGTAGCCGGGGGGCGGGCTTATTGGGGTTGCTGAGACGGTGTCGGCTTCGCCTGCTTGGCGGCACTACTGGAAGAAGAGGAGCGCGGACGCTTCTTCCACTAGCCGAAAATCTCCCGGAGGAGATCTTCGCCTGAGCCTCCTTGGCGGCATTGCTCCGATCACGCGGTCGATGAGGAAAGCAGTGAGTCCAACGACGAACCTCCGAAGACGTCCCGCGACTCGGGCTTGGTCTTAGAGACATCAGAGGCTAGCTCAAAGCTCAGGGTACAACGAGGTGGGGTAAAGAAGGCGTTCTCACCGCAGTAAGCTCAGGCGCCGCGCCAAAGACATTGAAGTCTGTTTGCCGGGTCACTACCGAGGCTAGGACAGTTCAAAGCTTCGGAGGCTTCCGGGGAGCAAGCTCCACCCTCGCCCAACGGGGATCTGAGGTCTTTCCACAGAAGACCAACGTCTGTGGGAAGCGTCAACGCCTGGACGCGTTTCGGAGGGAGGATACAGGACAAGACAAGATTGAGCTGTCAATTCCTCCCGCCGCCGCTCAGGCGAGCAAGGGGGGGCAGGCCGAACGGCTCAAGACGATCCTCCCATTCACCCACGCCATGCGCAGCACATGAGGGTGCACGCGGGAAGAGAATCACCTCCTCCTGCCGAAGCTGCCGCGGACGTCGACAGCTGCGAAGGAGTATCACCTATGTGACTCTCCTCCGAGCCGGAGTCCATCCCGCCAGCGCTGTCCTACGAAACATCGGTAGTCCTGCGGCCGGGTTAGGTCCTGAGAGGCTTGGTGCGGACAGAACGAGGGTGGAGGCGGAGGACCAGGCGACGCCACCTGGCGGCGACACCAGGCATCCACAGGGACCAAGCCAACTGTCATAGGACTGGGGCCGCAGGAGCCATGAGGTTCGACTGCACCCAAAAGCCCGGCCCATGACGAGGGTGCAGGCCGAGGAAGGCCGTTGGGGAACGACAACCCACGTCCCAGGCATCGAAAGCCGAAGGGAGTGGACGGGTACACCGCCTGCCCCGGCCCGCGGTACCAGGCTGTACCGCCGCAGCTTGAGTGGCTCCCAGAAAGGAGAGAACAAACTGATGCGCACGGCGGCGATGCACCGCTCGAACGCGGGTCAGAAGCAGCCCCGGACAAGCACCTGGTGCCTGCGGCGGGCAGCCGGAGGCGGAGGCGCGGTGTATTTGTTTGTGGACTATAGCCTGTGACTACAAACCGGGGCTCCGCTTGCGGGAGAAAAAGCCCCGGTCGAAAGACCATACCAGACTGTCCCGCCCCAGAAGTCCAGTTGATTTGCTGAGGGAAGCAGTATGGGAAGAAGCGTAACCTGAAAAGGTAGACTGCGGCGGGATAATGTGTCCACCGCAGGAGACGGCCACGAAAGGCAGCCCAGCAGGAACGCCCAGAGGCAGGGGCCCACACACTGGGTTACCAACCATTGGTGGACCCGCCCGGCGGAGAACGGTGCAGGGAAAACCGCACTAGACCGCATCAGGCATACCAGAGGTAAGCGGCCTGAGCAGACCTACCTAGTCGCTGGGGATGCGGAGGCCAGTACCAGCGGAGCAACCACTAGTAAGCCAAGCCCGAAGGGCCCGGAGCGGCGAGCGGCGCCTGCTGAGAAGGCACAGCATGACTAGCAAGGTATAGTCACGCCGGGGTGCAGTGAGCGTATTCAACACCTGAGGCGTTCCGCAAAGGGGATACCGAGGCCGAAGCCCCAGGGTTTGCCCGAAAAATACCCGAAGTAAGGGCCACCGTGTTAGTGGTCGAAGTGCCCGAAGACACGGGGACCGTAACCACGCTAGGTGAGGACAACAGCGGCGATGGAGTAGCCCGGGCGACCTGTGGGCATCACCAGCAACACTCCAGGAGCGCCCCGCAGCCGCCAAAGCCCCCAGGGGGATTGGCAGAGCAGACCGCGCTAGCCGGCACCGGAGCAGCCCCTAGGCTGAATTCTGAAACAGGTGGAGCCAAGCGCCAGCGGCCGGTGGAGCGCTGAGGAGGCGGCCCGAAGCTACCCCATCAGCTCCGCGAAGTAGCCGAAGCTACCTCACCTGTGGGAGCATCCAGAGCAGCAGCGGCTGCCGTGGATGAACCCTGGACCGGAGCCCGACTACCACACCCCCTCCCCGTGTACGCAACACGCGCGGCGTACCCTGTTCATGTGACCATTGAAACATAGACAGTCCAATACAAAAAGGGCGCACCGGTCGGTGCGGGAAATTGCCTGTGATCGACACAAAGAGGCTGGTGAGATCCACCATGATGGATGGCGGGGGGGCAGGGTACGCAATTATGCGCCATAATCGGGGGTGAGCGTGGTGCTAGATGGAATGGCGTGCGCAATAAAAACCGTACAGAAAAATAAAAAGCGTTTGCGTGGGAGGTCTCACGGTACGCAACGTCAGGACACAAAAAACCAACTCGGTAATGAGTTACAACGGTTTAAAGAAGAAATTTTCAAAAACAGTTTTAACATATTTTATTAAGTATACACAAGCATATATTAAATAATACACACACCAACCACATAAAGTGTTAGCGAGCAAGCCCGCTAACAAATAAACATAACAAACTTCACACTATAGTCAAAGCATCCAAAGCGCAACACGTGCGTCAATGGTGCCTTGTTTACATTATTTCCCGCCACACAGATAACCTATGACCGAATCGGCGGCAAAAAAAGGATACATAAGAGCTCTCCGACGGGTGTAAACGTCGCCGTTTATTCCGTTCCGATGAGCGCTAAAAGCCAGTATATAATACCAGTAATATATTCACCAGATAGTTCTATGGTATGTCGTAGGAGAATTCCGTATGAGACGACAACTAGTCCAGTATCAACAAATCTCATGTTAATTGTGGATTTTGCTAATAACAGGAGCTGCGGTAACCCACGCGGTCGGTTTGGTAAGGCTGTCAAAACGGATTGAGGAAGAGCAATGGTCGACCGGGTGTGACCTGGGGTCACTGTCGAGACCATTTTCTCTTTTAGGGGTGCTCTTGCTAACAGAGCTATTTTGGTGGCATTCACTTTCTCAGAAGGCAAATGCCTTATATTCAGTCAACATGGTGTAAAGGAAATCAGATCAGGGTAATGATTTGCCTTGATCTATGAATAAGACACAGCACAAGTCAACAGGGAATATATTGTACTTTCAAATGAAACCAGGACTTAACGCGTGGTATTTTGTGATTCGAGCACCTTCTGTTTTATTCATTGCTCACTAGATTATCCTTGAGAAAAGCTTTATTCAAAAAATTTGAGCGATCCCGATGTAGCGGTTTTGTGTTATGAGCAATTGCTCATTTCCCACGGTCCCATGAGGTACTGTTGCTTAATTTCGTGTTACGGACAGAAAACAGAAAATACAAAATTGCTTAATTTCTTGCAGATGCGACCGAATTTGCACGGTTAATGGGCCCCCACGTGGATTAATAGGGAACGGTCAGATGATATAAAAACAATCTCAAATTTTTTAGGTAAGTCGGGGGGACGAAGGCGTGGATCACGAAATGCACCTTTAACATGCACACTATTGATAATGGTTAATCATAGCA
>JAMKCH010042676.1:0-13100 GCA_023653785.1 Ophioderma brevispina | reverse complement strand
TTAATTTGGCTTCATTGTTACCCAAATCCCAGACCCCTTGTCTCATGTACAAGCAATGAGCTTGATCCATCACTGAAATTAAAAGCTATATATTCAGGCATGTGAGAGTTAAGCCTTTTAAGTTAATTTCAGTGTATTTCATGATTTCAAAAAGTAAAAAATGACGCTTTTTTCAGCTACTTCTCGAAAACCCACATCCACAGGTTGCTATGAAAAAGGTGTATGCTAAATGGTGCAACAAACACAACACAAACACACATACAAAGGATCATGCTGACTAAGGTCCTTCCGATTGCCATCCAGACCGCAGACGCAATCTAATAAGGTTCTCCGATGCATCAAAAGACCTAACTATGATAAAAGGTCGTATGTTTAATGAAACATGTAAAAATGAAGCGTCATAGCACGTCTGATGAGAACTACTGAACTATTTAAAAATATTGTTTTCATAACCCATATCGACTGTTTTTAACTCTAAAAAATGCCCTGCAGATGGGGCTGAAAAAATTAGTCATTGGTAGGAAACTTGTTAATTATTACTAAGGGGTTCCAGTCAGTCTATTGGTTAGGACCCATGGCTCCACATCCAACACAGTTTTTATGAGATATAAATTGCCTTGACGACCTTGGCATTCGGTGAAAGTTCAATTCGGTGGTCAGGCCACCACAAACCACGAGTGTGTTTCATACAAATCACATGAAATACACGACAGCATAACATGCCAATTTGCAGTCTATGATTCTACAAACAACAAGCTACAGTTCCCAAAACCGCATAATTTCCAAGGGAGTTTTCAGATTTAGTATTATCAATTCCAGAGGAAAGTAAAGTTGGGTTATTTTATTCCATTGAAAATAAAATAAAATTGCACTTTATATTTTTGGGAACAAAAATAAAGCAAAAATGCAGCTTATAGTTTCATTTGGCCATAAAAGTTAAAAATAGGCAAATAAAAGTTGGAAAATATAATTATAACAGAACCCCCTTAAAAATACGTACTGAGGATATGATCAAAGTAAAACAGAAATAATCGGATTAAACTCAAAGACGTACGGATTTAAAAACAGTTGGTACAAAGTTATACAAGTTACGCTGGTGTATTTATGTGGTATGTGTAAGTTGAGCTTTCAGGCTTTAATTAACATTAATAATTTCCCAGGTTTTTAAAAAGTTGAGTAATGAAAACAATTTGATCTGTGGAATTACTGTAAATGGCAGTTTTTCATTAAAAAAATCATTTGAATTGTTTAATTATATGAAAAAGCAATCAAATTGTCAGGTCTACCATGCTGGCCAAGATAGGAATGAAAAGGATTGAAGGAGCATTTTGCGATCCTCGGCATCTTTGCCGGCCCTTACCTCAAGCCTATGAAATGACGGTATTCCTGTATCGGCGTTCCCAGAAAAAAATCAAGATGGCAAAAAAAATTCTGTCATTCGTTCGCTAGGTTTGCAGAAATAGGTCTGTGTTTGAGTATGCATGACTGGTCATTTGCGCTATCAAGCATAGCAGTATTTTGACGTTTTTGAACGTATTTGAACTACATTTAATAGCAAATACCTAACAACTATATTTTTGCCTTATACCCACAAATTCCTCTTCAGTAATTTGAACTTTTATTACAGTAGATTAGTTGGTTGTTATCTTTAACAGCCTACAGAACATAATTCGGATGTTTTTAATGACCCGTGATATAACAAGACAGGTGTAAAATAATTTTTTTAACTGCTTATAAAAATTGACTTACCAAACCTTGTCGTACCATAGTTGTATATAGGTGGGACCAGAAGGCCAAATAGGCACATTCTACATCTTTGTAACAAATTTGATATTTTTACTGACAAGGGGAGGGTAGCAACAAGTCTAGTGAAAACTAAAATCACATTGTAAATTTAAAACTAGGCTGTGTTTGTGTTACTGTTTTTCTATTGACTAACACACAGCAGGCCAGGTGAACCAAGTCTAATCAAGCTTGCCAAGGCTTCACCTGTTTCAAACACCCTCACAATTGTGTGCACTGACCACAGGCATCCTATTGAACACTGTGCAAATGTACATGAAGATGTAGTGTAATCAAAAAATTTCGAATGCTTTAGAGAGTTTGCTTTAACATATTTAACACTATGTGAATCCTGGTTATTTGTGTGTTAATTGCAGAGCCACGGTAGAAAGTCATCTTGATGATCCTGACAACATATGCCGCGGGGCTGGGGGTTGGTTCATATCACAGTGCGTCAACATGATGTAGACTTTTGTTTCAGGTAGGTAGGAACCATTATATAAGACCTGGTGATGAGCAGGAGTGATTTAAAATCAACATCCCCACCCCCCCTTTTTTTTTATTTCCCGTGCTGAGGAAACCTTTTGTTCCAGTGAATAGCGCAACATTTTGGAATTAAAAAAACTTTTCATAAAACTTTGCTGAAAAAGGTTCACGCGCAAACCAATCCATTCACGGTATTGGTGGTTTGGCAGGCCAATGTCTGTGGTATATAGAGTTTTTGAGAAAATTTAGGGTGGAATGTTAGGGATAGGACAGTGTGAACCACATTTAGAGATATTTTGTTTATAACATAAAAAGAAAACATTTCCGGGCCTTAGAGGGGCATTTCGGACCACAACCTCCCTTCCCCCGACTTACCTAAAAAAATTGAGATTTGCCTGAATCTTCACGTTGCTTAGTAATCATGTGTACCTAATCTTGGTGCAAATTTGGTTGATCTGTAAGAAATTCGCAATTTTGTCTTTACTGTCCATAAACGGACAGAAACTACAGCACAAGGGCTATGCATACGCGTAGCCAGGTCCTGCTACCCCTTTTTGACCAGGGCGTGAGCGTGCTCACAGGTGAGCGTGCTCCCTCCGCCACTCCTGGCTACGCGCATGCTATGGGCTGTGGGAAACAAGCAATTGCTCATAACACAACACCGCCAAGAGCGGAATCACCTAAATTTTGTGAATAAGCTTTTCTCAAGGATATCTAGTGAACAATGAATAAATAACAGAGGTGTGGAAATGTGAAATGCACATTTAAATTTGGGGTAATGAGAAAAGTGTGACAATTTCTTCTCATACCAAAATCCTCAATTAAGTGGTTGAAAGTGGGAGAGCAGAATGTTGTTAGACCAGATAACTTTTATGGGTGAAACTGGTTGGACACAAAACAAATACAAGCCAGGGTGAACTGAATGGCCCAGGAGGAAGATCAACCTGGCATTGAAATGCATAATTAGAATTATACACCAAATCAGTGTATGAAAATGTTGTTGAGTTTACATGGAGTATGTCTATGAAGTGTCCAACACATTTTTAATTCTAATACCTTACTTAACCTTACCTCCCACATTTGAATTAAATGTAGTAAGTTGTGTTCCACAGATTTACAAAGTCTAAAAATCTAATAATCTAATTCGTGAGCTTTTAATTAGGAATTGGAGTTCATTACAATTTATTGTTTTGTTTCCACATACTGCCTTACATCGGATGTCATTTGCAAACATACTGGGCTAATAATTTCAACTTTTTAGGTGCTTTGGGGAAGAGGATGTGGGTTACGAAATGCACCTTTATTAAGCTCGTTGTGCCTAGGCCACTTGATTTCTATTATAACACTAGATAGCAAACGCCAGCTCAAAAGCCGTAAAACCATCTTTCCCGACAGCGCGTACTTATTTCCATAGCGTGGTGTATCAATTTATTCATATATTCAGCATTTGCATGAACGATGTACCGTTTCAGGCCAATAGGTTACGGCGCATGCGAGTACGCGTGCGCATTTCCGAGGATGACCGTTATGAAATTTATAATTTTCCAAAAACGGTTCACGGTGTCCGCATATTCTTCAACACAGGGCCGTACGCTATCTAGTGTTATAAATAGAAATCTGTGGCCTATGCATATGTGTCCCCTGCAAGCCCTTATTAAATGACACAAGCATTTTCATGAATCCACAGGCAAAAAAAGAAAGCTGGCATACAGCTATATTATTATTTCCTACAACCTCGTCCCCAAAGTCACAGGGAGGTGTTATTAAAACAAATACTACATGGTTTTATATCGGGAAATAGTGAACAATATTTTGCTTGGTACTGGCCTACGGGCTGTCACCCCTCACCCTTCGGGTTCGGGGTGTTGGCCCATAGCCAGTACCTCGGGAAAATAGAGTAACCTAGTTCCCTCTACACCATTTAGTATTGTTATTACTGTTAACATTTCCAAGTGATGTTTCATTTGGAAACCGTGTGTGCATCACATCAGCTTACAAACTACAGCATCCTATATGTGACATGTTGCAGTTAAAAACATTGCAGTGTTACCTATACACCATCACTAAATGCGATGTTTTCAGGGTTTCAGTAAAGGTGGTGGCATTCCTCACAGTATAATAATAAAGTGTTCAACTACCACTTCACCACAGCTGAAGAGACTGCTAACAACGTGGCGGCATTTTGGAAGTGCTCACGACTGCAGTCAATAGCGGACCAACTCCTGGGCCACTGTGCGGGTGAGTTCAGTGTATCTGTAGGTAGTACTGTACAACACTCCCAAGCTGGAGCCAGGCATATAGGAATGGCCTGTGCGCATAGGAAAAATTAATTAGAACTGCGAGAGTTGAGCACTGCAGTCTTGAAAATGTTGGGATTCTTGGATTTGAATAATGGAGTTCGGTAGATTGTTCCAGTCTATGACAGTTTTAGGCAGATATGAGAATTATAACAGTTTTTGTGTCGCTGCCCTACGGCCAGGAAGACACCTAGGGTCACTTGTCCACTGTAGTTGTTGATGTCTGTTGTCTGTTTTGTGAAGAAGGGTTAACATTTTGCCTCTAATATCCACATACTTGATGGCTTTAAACCAAAATTGGGTCACAGGTGCAACATGGCATCCCCCCACTTTTGTTGATGAGGTCAAAGGTCACATACTGAGGTCAAAGGTCACGTGAGGTCAAGTTGTAAAATATGCTAAATGTAAATTGCGCTCATTTGAAAAGTTGAAGTTCAATTGGACCAAACTTGGTTTAATGGAGTTTACATGCAAGCCTTCATTTGTTTGAGGTCAAAGTCACATATCAAGGTAAAGGTGATGTTTAGGCCTTCATTCACAAACCGCGACGGCAGGCGACACAAGCATCCGAGGACCTGATGTTGTTTACTGCAGCAATCTAACTTGGTATGCTTTGATTTATGACGTCTCGTTGACGTCAAGGTCAGAGATACCTTTGCAATCACAAACAAATGAGCCTTGTGCACAAGGATTCTGTAATTGTATAATAAACAGATTTTAATGATTGGTAATTGGTTCAAGAATTGGTATGTCCAAAAAATTACATAAATCCTTTTTCCCACAATTATACCACCATTTAAGATAACTGAGACTTAATGGGGGCCAATCTACACGGTACGCAGATCCAGAATCGGATCCAGATCGGATTCAGATCTCGTATCCAGTTTCGTCTACACGGGCAACGACTAAACTTGATCCAGATCTTGGCAACGCGTAAATGGTGTGTACACGCTTGGTTAGTGTCGCTGCCCTTTAAGCGCGTACTTTAAGGTTACGCGTAAAGTATTCCTCCAACACCAAGGTTACGCGTAGCATACGTACACTTTACGCTTCGAAAGGTCGCCGTACTTTCGCACTCAATGCGCCGTGTAGAGTTCTATAACGGTCCTCCCTTGATCTGAATCTCGGAGAAACGGATCCGATCTGGATCTGCTCTGCCATGTAGATTGCCCACTGTTCCATATGAGCGTGCAGTTTCAACGATAATATGTCCTCTCAGTGAAACTCCAAAAAGGACAGCAGGCAGTCAAAGCCACAATTATAACCCTCATGTAATATTCCCATTGGAATCTTCTCTCCTGAAGGTAACTTTTGTCCAGTCAGTTTCAAGTCGACAAGAGTTAAATCTAAGTCCCCGCGCGATAATAAACCACAGTATATCCGTCCAAGAAATCACCACGATTTCTTCTTTCCACAATTTGGAAATCTTCTTTTGATTCCACACTGTTTGGCTTCAAAGACGACAGTAGAATAATTACAGCAACTCTGCTCACATGGAATTTAATATATCCTGGCCTAGGTCAACCTGATGTCCGCTCCTTAATGCAGAGTACAACTAGCTATCTTCTAGCTACTTTGTTAGTAGTGGATTCTGGCAGAAGTCCTTGCAGTGATAGTATTTAACTTCTCACAGATAGATTCCCCTTTTCAACAATAATCATTTACAATCAATTCTCTGACACTAACATAACCTTACACTAGCTGAACCATCGAAAAAAAAAACAAATTCATCACCTAGATTAACAATCCTGCATATATATAACTTATGGGGGATTTCCTAGATTCTGCAATGTTCTGAGCTCAAGCAATAAACAGTTAGTCCGTGTTACTAAGTTTTACATTCTTTGGAAATTCCCCCCCCCTTCCCCTATTGTGCAATCTAAACAGGGTGCACTTGGCAAACAAAACTAGGGGTATTACCCTTTTCTTCTCTCTTTTATAGTAAACAAGTCTTTCCCCGTGAGAAATCTTTCTCAAATAAATGAGAAATAATATTTAATATAAAAGTTTAATCATAAAAGGGTAGGCATAACATGGAGATGGTTTGTTTTGTGCTGAGCTGGCATGCTGAAGCAGGGGTCAATCGCAGAGCCCAGGAGGCCGTGTCTAGCTTTAATGAAGAAGACAGAGTCTGTTTGCGTCCCTCTTTTCTTAAGGTGTCCAGTTTAAGTCCTTTAATAATCTGTTGGGTGATCTAGTGTTTTGTTGTACGGTTTCTGGACAAACCTTGCACTCTTTTTGGGACATTTCTATTTGTTTAGAGATCTTCTTGGTGGGGGTCCCCAGACTGAGTTAGAATATTCTAGTAACAGTCCCACAAAAGAAAATATGCTGTTTGCTTACTAGGTTTGAACAAGAATAAACTTTTTTTTTGAATGAAACCCAAGATTTGTTGGCAGATGAAACAATATTATGGATATGTGTAGACCATGACAAATTATTTGTTAAACACCGAGGTAGGGGTGACTGTCAGTTGATTCTAAAATACAGTCGCCAAGTTTGTAATCGAACAATTTCAAATTCCTCTTATGGGTGATTCTCATGGTAAAACACTTTTTGGCATTGAATTTTAATTGCCAGTCATCCTGCCATTTCATCAGAGTGTTGAGATCTTCTTGTAATAAGGTATGATCATGATTGTTAACGGTATAAAACACAATCATCGACAAAAAGCCTAACTTCCGAACTAAGGTTACGTGGCAAATCATTAATGTAGGCCAGAAATAAAAGGGGTCCTAGCACAGTGCATGTATGAAATTGTATTGTAGGTCTGTCATCATGAAGCCAAAGCAAGGGTTTGGCATACTGCAAGATGTTTGGCTTGTTGAAGTCTAGGCTTATCTCCCACCACACCACGGATGAGCAAACTGTTCATAATGCATTCAGTGTGTTTGCCAGTGTTTCTATATCTTCCCCTGACAACTATGCTAAGTGGAAAAAGAAAACTGCTGTCAAATGGGGTTTTTGTATGTGAGTTTAATGAACTGAAATTTGTATTGTGAGAAATCTAGCCATAACCACTTCAATGAGGGATTATAGAATAGCATTATTCTATCAGACATTATAATCCCTCAATGGCTCCGATCCCATGCACTGTAGTATAATATCTGACCCATTGGTAACAGTACCCAAACTTAACAAATTTTAGCAATCGTTAGTTACAGCAACTTATTTGTATCGCTTCAAATTGTGCAAGAAAAGACTAATTATTTCCGTTTTTTTTTTTTTTTTTTTTTTTGTTGAAGTCTAGGCTTATCTCCCACCACACCACGGATGAGCAAACTGTTCATAATGCATTCAGTGTGTTTGCCAGTGTTTCTATATCTTCCCCTGACAACTATGCTAAGTGGAAAAAGAAAACTGCTGTCAAATGGGGTTTTTGTATGTGAGTTTAATGAACTGAAATTTGTATTGTGAGAAATCTAGCCATAACCCAGTTAGTTACTCCTCCATGTAGTATTGCACAGAACTAGTGTCAAGACTTCAATGAGGGATTATAGAATAGCATTATTCTATCAGACATTATAATCCCTCAATGGCTCCGATCCCATGCACTGTAGTATAATATCTGACCCATTGGTAACAGTACCCAAACTTAACAAATTTTAGTAATCGTTACTTACAGCAACTTATTTGTATCGCTTCAAATTGTGCAAGAAAAGACTAATTATTTCCGTGTATATACATGTGTGCATGTGGTCCATTTGGATTGTCTGAACCTGCTCAAATCGTTGGGTGTATTACATAGTGACGGATGTTGAATTTTTATCATTCTTATGAAATTAAGGGACATGGTACTAAATACCAAAATCTTCAAACATGCCAAGTGCCGAACCTTGCAAGTACTTCATTAATTAATAATCTTAATTAGAAATTCTGCAATTTTGACATATGTTGCATAACAGAGGCTTTAGTTTATCATACCATCATGTAGATCCCTCGATTTTCATTGGATAATCGCCTCAATTTACTGACTAGATATATCCCGTATCACCCCCTCGGAGCGCGTCTCAACGTCCGTATCATGTCAGTTAGGAACTGCGCATGCGTGACCATGCATCATGACAACAAAAATCAAAATCCGAAAATTCGGCGCTCATTTTGACTTAAATCACTGCTCTAATTTGGCAATTTTTAGCAATGTTGAACCGAGTTGGAACAAGATTTCATCATAATCGCTCTCACATATACTAAAAGACTTTAAAATAGGTCAATAATTTTGTTTGCAGGGCTCGTACGGTCCTTGAAGGTCCTTGAAAGTCCTGGAATTTCAAAATCCTTTTTCCAGACCTTGAAAACCCTGGAAATTCACAAATGGTCCTTGAAAGTCCTTGAAAATTGCAGTCCCTTTGTAATAATAATTTTTGATTAAAATGAATAGACCAGTTAACATCCTATGTCACTTCTTTTGTTGCCTGCGAATCCATTCCTGCGAATCGTTATGGCCCATAGTATTAAAACTCTAACAGATACAATTGCCCAGTGTGTAACAGTCAGGCCTACCTATTTGAAGATACCAGGCCCTAACATGTTTACAAACATTGCTGTTAACTGGTCTATATCATGGCAAACCAAAAAGTAAGAATTTTATAATCCATTTGCGACATCAACGGCAATGGAAATTTAAGAATATATTTATTTAACCCTTATGCTGCTCTTACAGGCTGTAACGATTACTGAACGTGTCATAAATGCAAAAGATCACGCCCATTTTGGGTTTGTATTTGTCTTAGTCGGTGTATTGAGAGAAGTTAATGTTCTCTTTAAAAGTGAAACTTATTGCACACATGCCTACTAGTACGATTTTTCGTATTCCGTACGGAAAATGAAGCGAAATACGGACGTTTTCCGGAAAAAAATATGGAAAATGGTCGCGTCACTAAAATAAAAATAAAGTGTATATAAAGTAAGAAAATAAGTAAATACAGAAAAATAAAGTTAAGGAAAGGGGGCAATATCTTCTCAAAACAAATAAAAGAACATAGATTTGAAAGATTTTCAATTTATAAAGTCTGTTTAAATGGTTTCCGACATCGTTTTTCTCCCGACTTTCGGAAGGTTTACCCACATTAATATCTTGATTTAACCATTTAACTGCTGTATGCTAAATGTCTTCTGAAGATACAGCCTGTCTCAAAAAAAATGGTACAATCAAAAACCAATTTTTTTTCAATATTATATCTCAACATAAGTAAGTTGTTTTGTATATCACATTCAAGAGAAAAGACCAGGCTTTCCAGGATTTTTTGTTTCATCTCAATTGCTTAATTCAATCGAGAGATAACACCAGTTTACTGCGGAACACAAAATTCGACTTTGTGCCACTTTCTGGTTGAGTGAAAACGGCGAACGAATTAGTGAAACGTAAGATATTCACACTTGAACAGATATGAAATTCTTTTAAAAGGGAATTTACTTTACTTCATTAAGAACTCTAAAGGATGCGAAAACAGTTACGTAATGGTGAAGTGCTGATCAGTAAGTTATGGCTTTAGGATTAAGTGAATAAAACCGTCGCATACTATTGTTTGTCAGAAAGAACCATGAGCGTAAGCTCGTCGTACAGCAATCTGGAGGAGAGAGGTTCTATGGTCTTGAATTATCATGAAACACAAATTTCTACCACCACCACGTGAACTGTGCTTCTAAAAAATTCACATTTTTATTGACTTTAACAATTAGTAAATGTACAAAGAAGTGCAATTTTTTAAAAAAAAAAACCATTTCTTTTGATTTGGAGTGTTATTTTGGTTGCCTTTACATTCCTTCTGGCATGATTTTAACAGATAACAATCTTGTAATAAATTCAAAGCTCCATTCATTATGTGTAATAATATTTGTAATTGTTTGTTTTTTATGAAAGGAAATATTTTTTATATTGAACTGATTATGTTGACTAATTAACACTTGTGTTGAAGAAACTAGACTCCTCGTTGTTTACTAATTTAATCGTGTTTTGTTTCTTTTTGTAAGTTACCACTTTTGTGAGCTTCAAGGACAGCAGGGCATAGCTGGGCGAAACAACTCGGCCTGCCCAGCATAAAAGTGGCAGGGCAAATCGATTTTGGTATATCGCACTAAATTCTTATATCTCTGGATTGACAAAAGCAAATGAGATGAACAAACACCATTTGAAACCTGGCTTTGTTTCTTTAATATTAATGTCAATTAAGAATGACTTAGTTAAATTTCGATATGTTAACCATTTTTTTTCTGATGTACCATTTTTTTTAGAGACTAGAAGGCTGTATTTTTAGTCTACTATTCAACTGCGGAGGTGCAAGGGGTAGACCTACAAACAATGTATTCCATATGGAAAAAATATACTCCATATGACTGACTTCCTACTGACAGTTCGTTGAATGGGGCTGTCAGACGGCGAGCCTGTCCATTTTTTCTTGAAAAGCTTATTGTTAAAGAGCTCTATGCAGTGATGATGCAGTTCATTTTTACATAGTAGCATCAGTTTTCAAGTTATGAGCCTTGAAAGGTAGACTTAAGTTCAATTTTCGAATGCAATACAACATGACAAGCTAAACAATATTTTCCCCCTTATGGACTGTGTTCATATTGACAGTTCCTTAAAGGGGAACTTCAGATGTGGAACTCCTCCATTATTTTTTTCAGGAAAGCAAGTAATTTATAGAGCTCTTGATGGCAGTTGTATATAGATGGCTTCTTTTCAAGCGATGATCCTTTAATTTTGACCTTTCCTCTTTCATATAATTCTCCATATGGAGCTATTTTCTACAGACAGTCCTGAAATGGGCTGTCAGACATCGGTGTTACACCACACAATATAACAATCTTACAATTTCTGATGGGGTACATGTATTCAATGACGCGGAAAAAAAAAAAACCCCCAAAAAATTGTTTTATTTTCTCTTTCTGTATTTTTTTTGTGTGACACGTCCGTCCATATCTTGCATCATTTCGTACGGAATAACAGAAAATCTGTACAACATAGTACAACATTACTAGGTCCTTGAAATTAGCTCATTTAAATCCTGAAAGACTTGAAAAGTCCTTGAATTTTGGAAGGAACTGGGTGTACGAACCCTGTGTTTGTGACAGCAGAAAAGATGATTTTTAGGGCCGTTTATTTGCAAGATTCTTGTCGCTGAAAATTTGTCACCCTGCAATCATATTAATAAAACAATATAGGTCATGAGCCCTAACCGAACCCCTGCACCCCCCCCCCCCCCCGTGTATTTTGGAGAACACTATTTTTTGGAAACCTTATACATAGAGCGATCAAATCAGGTTGTCTGCAAAATCCCATCCTTCCTGGGTTCAAGATGAGGGCGCTTTTTTCAAAATGGCGGCCAATATTCACTTAATGCCCACTTTTGACATATATCTTAATTTTTGATCCAAATTCATGCACTATGTGACTACTTAGTCACACCAAAACACACCAAAGAATAGTTGAACACTTTTGGCATGCTTAACCTGCCTCTAGAGGGCGTCATATTTCAAAATGGCCACCAAAACAACAAAACACCGTGTATTTACACACTTAATGCCTCTTTAAAGGCAAAATGCCGGTGTCACCTAATTATATACTTTGTCATGCACCTGTGGATTAGTTTGAGGTAAACACTTAAAAATGAAGTAGTTAGCCTTTCAAGTGTATATATAGAGGGCGCTTTATGTAAAAATGGTCTATGACTTACTATACACTAGACCACAACCACAGCCTCCTTAATCACTGATCACCTTGAAACCGCATAACCATGGTTTCTTGAGTCTTGATGTGTTGACGGATGGTTACTAAGTGAGCAGCAAGCTTCTTACTACGCCTGCTTGCGAGAGCTTCAGGCAAGGAGTGTACGCGTAGCGACGCAACCAAACGCATCCACATAAGTTGTTGTTGTTAAGAAATTAATAACATACTTCAACACACAGGTGCTTGGTTGTGGTCTATGTGGCTCAGGGATGGAATGCCCCGGGGGAGCGTGCTCATGCCTCTCCTGTTCGGCATTTTTGCCGGCGACCGGCCTGAGAGTGCGCGCGTGCGGGAGCCTGTCGTTTTGTTTGGAAAGACAATCTTGGAATTGGCGCACAGGATGCAGATGTCAAAGGGAGACTAAAAGGGCCTTTAGATGGGCTTGCCCCTTTTGTGAGGCAAACCATCAGCGCTCAAGTCCATCCGGGGCACAGGTGTATGCTTTCCGTCTGCACAGCCGTGCCAGGCGTCGCCTTTGAGTGACCTGGTCTGGAGCGCTCCTGGAGCACTGTGATAGTCATGTTTACTTAGGAGTCACCTTAGACTGCACTCGCTTATATATAAGACCCACATCGGAAGCAGTGGCGTAGCTAAGGAGGGGCAAGGGGAGGGAGCACATGCCCCGGACACCACCTCAGGGGGCGCTGAAATGATGTTTCGGAAAAATAAAAAGAAAAAAAATACCGTTGTTGTGATTTTTGTTAATCCATCAATTCATTGAATTGATGGATTATTGTCATCGAGAGCGGCGTGTTTTAATATGTCGGCTCTTATTTGCGAAACTAGTCGGCCGTTTTATGTCCGTT
>JAMKCH010042675.1:0-12811 GCA_023653785.1 Ophioderma brevispina | reverse complement strand
TTCAAGATATCGAGAGCCGACCGAAATGCAATTTGAATGATATCACGTAGTTTACGCAAATGAACCCAGTCTAATTAAGCGTTTTCACATTGCATTACAACACACTGTCAACGGTGTGATTAAACGGTTGTTTTTCCAGTTATCAATGTGAACCCCTTTCTTGCCATTCAATTTTCCGAGTCCAACGATGATGAACGTGCTCAAATATTTCATTGACAATTTATCTTTCCGGTTCATCAACACACCGAGTGTCCCTAAATATTTAGAGTATACCCTCACAAACCCTTAAAATTCATTTACGACTATGTTTTGCAGCCTTTGTGACGTTCCTGTTTCGGTATTCTTCTGGAGTACAAATCGGCAAGTTATCATTAGCTAGCTCCTTAAACCCGCCATATCTAGGGACCAAGGCAATCAAATTATACGTTTGTCGCACTACTTGATTCTGGGAAACACCATCTGATTGAAAAATTAAAACTTGTGACAACAATTACGTAATGTGTAGTCAAAGCTCTTGGTACAATTTGAAATTCAATATTTTAAAGGCTCCTCATAGAGTTCCGAAATATAATATTTTTGTGAGAAAATTAAAAAATAGCAAACCGAATAAAGATAGTCACCTGAAATGCTTTAATTCCAAAGTTAGAGATGAATCGGGTGTTTTTCATTTCATGCAGTTAAACATTTATGCATACTTAACATGCCAAGTTATTTTACACAGTGATTATATTATGGCAAGCAGTATGTATAATGCCAAAACACGATTTGTTTGAAAATTCAGTGCGCCCTCATCGGGAAATATCCTCTGACATGCCTTTAATTAATTGGTTTTTTTTTTAACACTTTTTATATATATGTAATTTGTGTGTACTAATTTAAAAACATCCCACTTTTATTATTTATTTAATTCGACATATATATAGAGGGAAGCCAGTTCAGTGAACGAAGCACTGCTTTCCACAAGGTCCCTCTCAGCAATATAAATACAATCACCATACAATATTAACAATTCAAATATATGCAGTTAAATTCATAAAAACCATTACCTTAAAAAAAACTTACCTAAAAAAAGTTTCATAATACATTATGTATACTCATCTAATTAAATTAAATATGATAAACATACAATATTATCCAAGGGTGAAAAACATATCTATAAACTTCGCGAGCGTCCTGGGCGCCCATAAAAAGTCAGGCCGGCATCCTGTGCTTTGCAGAAATTCCCTTTGACGCGTAAGTTCGCTCGTCTGCCCTTCGGGGGCAGTGCTGTGCAAATTAAGCACTGATCGCGCACGATCGAGCCACTCAGCATCGGCCGAGTGGTTGTCAATGAGGCACTGGCACCGAATCACCGACCAGTGCGTGTTACGCTAGTGGAACGCACTACACGCTAAAAACCGCTTACTTTGTAAAAGGAATGGTGGCTCTACTTTAGTCCACAAGTTTTAAATACCTTGAGTGTTTTTCTTAGTTCCTTCTATTACATGGGACCATGGTCACTAGTTCAATCACAAGAAAAGTGGTTTGGATCTACCGAACTACACAGTACTTGAAAGATACTGTTTTAACAGATATATCGAGCCCCGATTCACTATGTGTTGATACTGTGACTTGCTCGGGAATGCTGGTAAACAATTATCTTACTATATTAAACACGGTCCAAAACCATGCTGGTAAGGCTATTTTGAAGTTTAACAAATGATTTCCCCACAAAGTTAAGCGTAAGTTATCTTGAATAGGACCTTATACTAGAAGGAACAAACATCTCAATACTATGGTATACAATTGTGTTTTCTGGCCAGCCCTTCTTATTTATGCACTCTTGACAAAGTCTCTCATAATTCTTCACTTCGTACTCGTGGTTTAGTACAATGGTAATCTTAGGCCCAACCAGAAACAGGTGCTGGAAAATGGACGTTTAAATATCGTGGGTCTACCTCTTGGAATCGGCTCTCAAGTGAAATTAAATACCCTCGGTCCAATTAACAAATAAAAAGTTCAAGCTTACCTTTAAGATTTAATTTTAGTATCATCCTCCAAATTATATTTTCAAAGTACTATTTCATGTATTTAAATGTAATTTAGAGGTTATTATGGGAGAAATTTATTTGAAGTCTTATGGTTAATTAGCAATTCTAAGTTTGTAATCTATTGATCTATTGTAGCTAGTTTTTGCATGTAATGTGCACTCTGTCGTCTTGTAGTTGTTAAATTATTTTGTTTTATTTTTGATTTCCTTCACTTTTTACTTTAGAAGATGTACATGTCAATCTCTTACTGATTATTAAACAATTTGAAGTCTAGTATGTCCAATTTTTATTTAAAGTGTGGTGTTTATTACTCTGACTCTCTTTTTAAGGTATTTGTGTAATTTTTGGCAGATTTGCTAGCTATCTTTAATATTTTAACGAGAGATTTTGAGGCACCCAAACTGTGGCCTATGTAATTTCATATAGATCAGCCACTCAATACATCTTTTACCTTGTACCAGGTGTCTAAAAAATGGAAACCCTCAAAGCGCACACTATCTTTTCAAAAGAAATGGAGTAAACCATACAAGTTAATACACTCTGGAAAGTGGATTTCATTAGGTTTCCCATACACCGAAAAAATCTTTCTAAAAGATCACATACAGACCAAGTTATGGCCGATTGGAAAATATTGGACCCCGTTTCCATTTTATCCACGTATTGTTACTTTTTCAGTAGTCTTTAGACACTACACATTCTCCAGCTTCATTCTTTTGTTTATGGTTTCTTTTTTGTTTTTTTTGTGCGACAAAGGCACGTCTATTGAAAAGTTTAGTTCAATTATTAGAAATTCCCAATATTTTGCCTCTATCTTCTTTACTGTGCTGCCCCCCCCCCCCTTGGGAAGTTGGCAGCCCCTAAGACCGATGCAGGCTTGAGTTCTCTTTCCATTTCAGTAATTGACTTCTAATCAATCTTGTCCGTCGGATGCTTGCCAAGGCAGCGGTTATTCTGTTGCGAGGATCTCCCGATTGACTCCGCTGGACTTTGCCCTACTGAGAAACTGAAATAGTGAAGTTTAATTTACAGGAATCATCAGCAAACTTGCCAGAAATTCCCAATCGAAAAACCGCTGCCTTTGCAAGCCTCTGACGGACAAGATGATTAAAGTCGATTTTGTAATGGAAAAGAGCGCACCCTGCACCCGTCTTCATGGTATTAGAGGCAGCCACATTCGGGCTGTGGGGGGGGGGGGTTGGGCACAGAACGAATATCAATATCTGGAATTTCTAATAATTTAAAGTATCCTCTTTCATATCAGTACTGATCTTTGTCGCAAAAACAAAAGAACCATGAACGAAGAAGTGCTTTGGAAACGTGTATTATCTAAGACAACCAGCAGTAACATTCCGTTGATAAAATGAAAAAGTGGTACAAATTTTTCAATCGACCATAACACGGTCAATTGTGTTCCTTTTGGAAAGATTTTTTTTTTGGTGTCGAAAACCTAATGAAGTGCACTTTAAGATGTGTTCTTAATTTATGAACATAGGATGTACTCATTACTTTCGAAATGAACAGAGGGCACTTTGAGGATTTCCTTTTTTTGAACACCCGTTCTTTGCTACGAAATGTCTTAAAAAGAGAAAATTTTGTGATTTTGATTTGCTTCTATTTCACTCAAAACATAGGCTTAATTTCGTATTTACTCCGATATGAAAATTAAATTTCACAATTTTTGGTACCAAGAAACTTTTCTCAGCTAATCCTTCAATAGGGCTATATTTTATGAAAAGCTTTACATCAATACAAATCAGTACATTCGATTTTAGGAACACCTATATGTGAAATCTCTTGTTGCACCTTAACTCATAATAATCCTTATGATTAATGCAATGTAATTTTTTACGATTAGTAGGGTCTCCTATTTCAGTGACTCTAACACCCAGTGGCCTGTACTTAAGAGTGTTTTGCTATTTAGTTACCTTAATATGTGTCGTAATCTAAGCTTAAAACATTGGTGTAATGTTATTTTTATGATGGCCACTGCCTGGCTCCCTGAGCACCATGGGAGAACAATGCTGTCATTGAATAGTTTCCTCAGGTTGTAAACAAGAATAATAAACAATAGACTAAGTAATTAACACCATTTTTTTAAAACAATCCAATGGATTTTGAATTTAAGCCCATCTTTATTGTGACCTTGAATATGTTTTGCCTTATAACTATTAAGCTACAACCTGCAAATAGGGCAAACTAAAATCATTGAAGTTGATGAACATGTGGTGTATCTTTTTTTTTACACATTCTCACCATTTTCATACTTCGGGATACATGGCGGTAAAAGGAAGGAAAAGTTTGTTTCTATATCCTGCAACTAAAGTCATCTACAATCCTCTTTGGAATGAGGGCGTGACCCGATCGATATAATTGTCCGAATGGATACGTGAATATCATTAACGAATCGGTAGACATCAACACGTTTAATATATGAACAGCAAACCACTCATAATAGGAAATATCTGCTATCATACTATAATTTGGCTAATGTTGTATGTATTATGTATGTGTTTATATTCGCAAAGGCTCCGTCAGTTTCGCTCCCTATTTCGCCAAATTCACTTGGAAGTGCGTGAGATACCGGACGGTTTAAGCGTCATATATTTGGACGAATCCGTTCAGAAATTGGGGGGGGTAAACTGAAAAATCAACGAAAATGTGCTCGGTTGCCATGATAATTATCATTTTGTTTGTATGTGTTACTAAGCGGCGCGTATGCGGTGTGTCGTTGCGACGGGGGTTTACTCTTGGCAACCATTTGTTTTTACGCGTTTACTAATCGTCGCGTATGTGTGGACTTGTGCGCGTGGTTACGCGTGCCAACGGGCGTTACGCGTAAGACGCTCTAGCGTACTCAATAACTTACAGGCGCTTATAGTGCAAACGATGTGGGGAAAGAAATGTTCTTTCGCTCTGATTGTCGTATGTATGGATAATATATACGGGTTACCCACTCCCACAGGGTTGGAAAAGAAAAAAATATACGAAAATTACGGGATGAAATATTGACGTCGTAATAATTATAAAATAGGAACTATATAGGCCTATAAAGCTACAGGATATGCTGCAACTACGATTAATAAAAAATACGACACGGATGTGTGGCGGGGGGGGGGGGATCATTGCGAGAACTTTAATATGGGAGTTTGAGAGTTATTAGAACATATTGGAAAACGGGAACACAGCTTAGCCCACGGGGAGTAGGCCTTACTTTTGGATTTAAAAAAAGTACACGGAAACCTATACGGATTAATATTGAGTTTTTATTATTAAAAATACGAGAAAAAAATAAAAGTATATCGAAAGTTTATACGGGGTTAAATATTCAGTTGACGGTCCTTAGCAATCGGTAACTATATGAGCTATAGGATGTGATAGGTAAGGGAATTTGAGGTTATTAAAGTGTTTTAAAAAATACAAAATTTGCGACTCTGGGAGTCCTAAAGTTCAGGGCTACGTGTTTGGTGCAGTCTCGCCATGCAAAGTGTGTCACTTCTCATGATCGACTTCAGTTTCCGTGATCGCTCCCGCTCACTCAAAATAGGCGGGAGCCCGCGCGAAGCGCGGGCCTCCCGCTAGTAAGAATGAAAAAACGTTGTTATGCCTTCATTCGCTGGGTGAGCTAAATTTGACAAGACATTCGCCTCTCTTATACGTTGCACTGCAAAGCTATTGTGTAGATTATACAGTGGTGTAGGCATTCGATAATTGCTGAAACTTGTCAATGAATTGCTGACTGTTATCACTATATCGCCCATCGAGGAAGATTATAGTAAGAATCATATCAGCATGGACACACGTGTTAGTTCAAAGTACCGCTTGACTTACTAAACAAACAACCAAGACCTGCTTTATCTACCGCAAGAATGGATCCTCTCAAATGGTTTGGCCTTGCCTGGGATTCTTTCGGATTATTTTTAAGCAACGTATCTTTCATTTGGACTGTTATTTGTGTACCTCTCTAAAATACACCGAATTCATTTTACCTGGTGAAGTCTTGGTGTACTGTATCATGACAGCTATATTAGATTTGGTATCGACAGCATTGAAGACTTTTACAGCCGTCCTTTGCGGAACAGCGAAGGGTTATTCCTCTGTAGTTATAACACTTAAGCATATTTTCTATGATCTCTATCAGTGTTGTTACTCTTGTTACGTTGGAGAAAATGTGGCAATTGTCACCATTTACAACATATCTGTTAAGGGGTTACCAACGGACATTTAAGAACATGGCCGGTAGGGTAGTTTCTGCTGTAATTGCATGCATCACAATCCCATTGCACTCCGTTGAACATTAGCTGTGTGTATGGTGAGGCATATGATACTCAGTATTACACTTCTCCTACTCAAGCACCGATATCTGGAGGTCAAACAACACTTGGTATATTTATCTTTGAGATTTCAATCGTAGTACTCGCTCTCATTGATCTACTTATATATGATAAATTGTATCTTGTATATGAAATACTTAAAACATTGAACACCCGAAAGCACATCGTGTTTTTCAGCAGTCCATTAATGTTGATAAACATTCCCGTCAAGCAGCTTTTATGCTTATCCGTCAATGGATTTTATCTTTATTTGTGCTGCGCTTTGATAATAATACTGCAGGTTTTTATTTTGCTTTTAACTGTATAATATTCGTGTTTTTTAAATACATAGCAAACAATTGTTTTCGAAGATAATCGTTTAATTTGTCCATCGGTATTAACGCATCAATCAATCCAGGAGTGTATACCGTGACAAATGAACGTTATCGATGTGCCTTCAAACTAATCAAGAAACGATAATTGAATGCTGCAAGGGTTCCCAGATTTGAAAAGAACAGGCTTAATTTCCACACACGCTAAAGAATCTACTCAAAAGTTAGTGGAATAAAATTAAGTCATCAAAATAAGTCACATTATGACATTGCCCTTACGCCCTCGTGACAACATATATACATCGGTCTATTTTATCCGTACACCTCAAAGCGGATTGAAATATCTGGGGGGGTGGGGCTTTACAGATGAGTTTTTTGGGGCTCAGGGTCTCCAGTCAAGACGAAAACCTATGGATAAATCAGACACCCTTTTTAAGGTAAACTAAGGGGATAGTTCAGTATTCTGCCACCATCATCTAGCACATGAGTTTATTATGTCGACTGCCGAATTCATAGGTTGGTGGCATAATACAAAAATTCCCCTTCCGCTAAGGCCTACTTTAAAAGGCCTGACGTCAGAGATTTTCTAATAGAATTTTTTTGTCGCTATTAAAAATAGTCATCGTAAACTAAAGATAGTCGACCTAAAATACACATAATTTCCAAAGTTACGAAGAATCGGATGTTTCGTTTGCATGCAGTACACATTTATGTTAGTATATGCGCCATAGGATACCGTGTATAACAAAAATTCCGATCCGGAATTTTTATGACAAAGTTTGTGATTATATATGAAGGACTTCGATTTGGGCTTAGTTATTTCACACACTGATTTTAAATATGGGACAAGCATTATGAATATTAAAAACACACGATTTGTTTGAAAAATGAGTGCCCTCTCATCTGAAAATCTCTGAGTCGGCCTTTAAACTGTTTTTTTTTTTTTTTTGCTGTACAGCTCAGCTTTCTGTTCATACAGTTTTCCGTGCACAGGTGTAGAAGTAAATTATAGTATGCATTCTTATACAGTAAGTGGGGTTTGTAGTATTTACACGAGTTTTGATTGGTCCATGATAAGGCCCGCCCATAAACTATGAGACAGTCGTATACCCCCATATTTGGGCCATGATTTAAATACCCTAGCCTTTCCGACTATAGATTGGATTTTTTTTTACTTTTCGCCGACAGTGTCCCTAACATGTCTAAGTCTGAAAGAACGAGAAGTAATAACATTCATAAATAATTCGTTTTAGATGAAAAAAAAAAAAAAATTTATTTGAAAAAGATTATTTGGGGAAAGAATGAAATACGAACTATTTATAAACATTGTGGATTGACTATGCGTAATGAGGCCCGATGAGAATGCTTTGATGCATGCCGTCTTGACCGTCTTCGAAGATTTGACTCGCGGGCACTGCCATGACTGCTGTGAAAGTTGTGACCGAAAACTTGTGATAAATCAAGAAATTTTACTAATAAAATAACAAAAAACCCAAAAACCAACACACACAACACACACAACCCTCGTTTTTTCCTTTTTAGTCGCCATTTTTTATGAGGTACCGGTTACATGGTAAACCGTCTGACACGAATGTGCAGCCATGCCCCGGGGCTGGCCCGGTCAAGGATGCCGGGTGCAGGGGTGAGGATCAAGCTGCTTACTTCGCTCGTTTCACTCTGGTCAAATTGTACACTGGTCTAAACTAAGACAAGGCCTAAGACTATGCCTAGGATTAGGCCTTACTAACGACTATTTATATGAATTTTATTACAATATCCTCAATAATCACAAGACCATAATGTCCACGGTGGTCACTTTCCCGAGCAGCACATTATGAAGAAAAAAGGATTCGTTCATGCCATCTGCTCATGACTCATGTCACTTGTGTCCTGACAAAATATTAACGCAAAATGCACCATTACCTTGTTTTCAGAGATGTACAGGGTGTCTCAGAAAGAAAACGTTACCCTCCAGAACCGGCCATTTTTGCTTACCTTGGTTTAGCTTTATATTATGAAAATATTACTTTTTTGATGAACATATGGTGAAAACAGAAAGAAAACGTGAAAAAATCCCAAACATGACTATTTCCCTAAAAGTTATGCAAATCTCTTCTTCCCCTTGATTGGCCAACTTACTGGGACCCTACTTTGAGGAAACCTTACCATTCACGAATGGGTGGTCTTTAACACAAGAGCCATTCAGTAGAAATGCCCTTGGAGGAGTCACGTCCCTATGCCATTATGTGGCGTTTTAACCAAGAATTCATATTTGTATTACGATAGGAGACGGGTGAAGGGATTTAGGTCCCTTCTTTCTGAAGAACAATTTAAGGATAAGAAATTTGATTTATAAGTGAAAATGGCTGTTTCTTGAGTCGTACGTCTTTCTGAGACACAGGTCCTCGCTACTTTAAACATTTTATCATAAAGCTGGCTTTGACACTAATTTGTCTGTATGTGGTGCTATGTTTGAGGCTATGTTTGCCCGAAAACATACTTTCTTCCGGCACTGATTCTCTGCATGATTTGAAACTCTTCGCCAGGGCGTGTCAGTGGCCATGACCGGTGCCGGGTTCATGACTGCGATATTCGCTGCTCCGGGATGTGCGTAACTCTTCAACATGACTGATTCGATGGAAATACAAATCGCAAATTCCCAAACTTCTTTTAGACTAAAGGCTACCATGACCCCCCCCCCCTTGCACCCCCGGGATTTTTGGAGACACCATTTTTTTTGAAGCTTATACCATAACCAACTGAATTAGGTGTCTGCAAAATCCCCCCCTGGTTAACGATGAGGGGCGCTTTTTCAAAATGCTGCCAAAATGCAACCACCCCCCTTCTGGATAGAAATTACCAACATGCCTAGCACACCACAGAAACATCAAACAGGCACTTGATGTTTGGTACCAATAGATAGCTATGATCCTCTTCTTCCATGTACCAAAATGAGTTACCAACAATGGCTAGCATTACATCACTATATGGGACGTCATCGATAAATTCGCCATGTTAGCAAAAATTGTCAATTTCCATAGACCACACCTAAAATAGGGAAAATTCAATTTTCGCAATAAATTGTTAGGAATATCCAATTTGCATGCGGTTTTTTTTTGGCTCTATTGATGACTGTTTTAGAAAATGAGGCATTTTAGTGGCTATAATAATGTTTTGAGTCGCAAAATTGCAAAATTATCAAATTTCCACCCTATATTCAGTAAATGTTTTTTCATAACTTCCTCAAAATATGACGTCATATGACGTCATAATGGGGATGTGGCACTATTTTGATACTAATGGAAAGAAGAAGAAACTCTGAAACTACCTTTTGTGGGTAATCAAAATTACAGGAATAGGATGTTCGGTAACGAAAATCATAGGGGGGTCGGGAGTTTGTTACAAAAAGTGGAGCAGGTAGACAAGGGTTAAGTGAAAACGTGAAAACGGGGACAAGTATATCGAGCCTTTAAGCCTTGGAAGATCGACTGATGTGCAAGAGCACTTGTACGAGAGATTTGTTGAGGATGCACATCCAGAGAGCCAATTATCAAGCCCTGATTTGGTCCCCGCAGATTGGGCAGAGCCGGAATTCCTCCACCAGAGATTGATGGTTGGGGAAGTTAAATGATGGTGAATAGATACAAAGTGGCATCAGGAGGTTGATCACAAGAGTTGTCTGACTTAATAGTAGAGGAAGAATAATCTGACAGAAGAAGACAATTAAAGCCATGAATGAAGAGAGGCGGCAAAAGGGAAGATCAATTTCTGAATCTAAAGGGCTTGCATTTAAGCTCGTATACCAAGAAACAGCATTGTTAAAAGTCGCCAATGAACAATACCCGATGATATTAAAATGAAATTCTTATTATCGTACCCAAACACAGTGGTTCTCAAATGTGATTCAGCCAGAGGTGTGAACAATGTCTGGCTGCTTAACTGAATTCTGAAAGGCTTTGTAGTGCAGTATTGCACAACCTTGGGCAGACAAAGAGATGCTCCAGGGCCCTGATCGCTTTCAGGTAGACTCACTTCTAGAGGAAAACTTTGATCGGCCGATGTCTGGATCTCAATCAGCTGAGACACCGTCACTCACCCCACGAGAAGCCAGCCCCAGGCGGACGGAAGACGCTCACCAGGCTCATACCAATAGATGCCACTTGGTTGACAGAAGTCTTCTTTCCACAACCAATTCACAATCCTCATTAGTGTTGTTACTCTTGTTTCATTGAGAGATTCTTAGCAATTTGTCACCCAATTAAGCACATCTTTAAAGGGAACTAAACGAACATTTAAGACTATGGCATAGTAGGTTAGCTTCTGCTGTGTGTTCAGGTATCTCAATACCGTTGACCTCGAATTACATCTCAACTGTTGTGCTTTGTATGGCCACAACGAAACCATTATTCTCCACATCCTACTCAAGCATCAAGGGAAGCGTGAAATAACTTGGAACACGCCGTATAAAGCGCAATTTGACCCGTTGCCGGTTGGCTATTATATTACTGTGATAATTTTATCTTTTATATAAAAAACTTGAAACCATTGAAATACGAAAGCAAGCCGTTTTGTTTTTATATCACCAGGTCAAAGAATGTTGATAAACATTCCGTCAAGCAGCATCATGCTTATGTCACGGGTTTATCTCTTTTGTGTTGCGCTTAGTAATAATAGTCCGGTATTTTACATGCTTCAACTGTATAGCATGCACGTTTTTTTAAATATGTATCAAAATATTGTTTTTGTAAATATTGTCACTTTGTTAATTGGTATCAACGCATCAATCAATCAGTAGGTCTACCGTGACAAATGAACGGGTATCGTTTGCCTTGAAAATATCAATGAATTCTTAATTGAATGCTATAAGTTTTCAGCCCAGAGTTGAGAAGACTAGGCGTGATCAACTTCCGTATATCAAGTTTTCGTTGAAATAAGTCATGAATGAAGTTATACAGGTTGGTAAAAAAAAATTGACCCTGATGTGTCCGCCATTTTGAATTTTTTATAAAAATATATATCTAACATATGTGGTATCATCGGAAAGTATATGTCATTATCTTACTTTGCTGTAAAGATAATTCCATCTGTTGAGTATAGGCCGAGATACATTCTTTTGAATCAAGTCGTCAGCTTACATATCCACGGATTCCCATTTGCATGCACGCCAATGACTCCCCAAAATGTTGATAAGGTATGTCTAGTTTATGCAAACAAGTGGTTGTTTTAAAGGGGTTAAAAAGCAGTGATAATGGTACATTTATTTTTGACAACATTTTTTCAAGAGTGTGGCAGTATTTTGCGTAAACAAATATGACATACTTAAAATCAAAACCTCGATTGTTACCGATGTCTGTCTTTTCATATGGTATTGATTCATTCAACTTCTATAAACTGATACATGTATCAAATTCATTTTATTTGAAATGATATTATGAGTGACGGAGGATGTAGACTCGTCGTGAAACTTAAGGGGCATTCAATGGTCAATTGTGATGAATGTTGTGGCGTTAAATAGCGTCAATTTATTCTACAGTCAATAATAGCCCGATTTTCTGGACATGATTTTGCTTCGCTGCAACGCCGTTCATTTTAGAGTGGATCCGTGGAACAGGCACAAAACAGACTACTTGATTCAAACGACTGTAGCTCGGGCTATACTAACGATGGGAATGATCTTTGGCAGCAAATTAAAGATAATTAACTAAGCTTGAGATGATACCACATATGCTAGATAAATGTCATTTAGAACATGCAGTAATGGCGGGAACAATCAGGTCAAAGTTTTTTTTTGCCCTCACCCATGTATGAATGACGCATACTCGCCCAACATGTCGAGGACAGAGGGTCATTATGCATGAAGCCCCACTAAGCCCAAATGTCAACTAAATGGGCCTTATTTGCCTTACTAGACTTAGTTCAGAATGAGCGGGGCATTGTTATTCCAATGTGGGTATCATGCTCGTGTACAAAACCCCGTAATTCTCGTATTCGTAATATGTGCGCGCCAGTCAAATTTTTTGACCGCAAAGCGTCGACATCGGGCCTACACAGAAAAAGTTTTCATATAGAGTCCAAAGGACAATGGCAATACTAATTGATCTTTGGGACGTCCGTCCCTCTTCCATTGGCTTTAACATGC
>JAMKCH010042674.1:0-24535 GCA_023653785.1 Ophioderma brevispina | reverse complement strand
TTAAGGGCAAATGTGTCTTAATTATATCAGCAATTACAGCACAGTGGCCTATGGGACCATGGAAAACAAGGAATTGCTCATAACAAAACTGCAATCACAATCAACTAAAATAAGCTTTTCTCAATGATGTCTAATAAAACATGCATAGAACAGGAAGTGCTGGAATCATGAAATGCACATTTAACATCCACGGCTGATGTACTAGCTAGGCTGATGCTACTAGCTTGTGGTTAGTCTTTATTCTTCAGGAGAAAACTGCAATTTTTCCCCACATAGTTTTCTTGATTATTATGTACAATTAGACATATCCACCTTAATAGAGTATTGTGCGTATTATTAAAAACATGTAAAAAGTGATTGGTGTGTTGTCAGGCTTTGAATTACAATTTAAGATTTAAATCTTTGAAAATTACATGCACATTGCACAGTGTGAAAGTTACATGCACAGGCTGATGTAATCATGCTACTAACATTCATTTCAGACTTAACTTGGGTACGTTTAGGCTTTTGACAGTCAGCTCAAATTTTATTATTTCAACATCCAATTACATTCTATGAAAAGAGCTAAAAGTGAATATTCTACAGAATCACAAATTTTTAATTTTCATGAACATGCACATTTGCATGCAGGATCATACAAAAGTTACATGCACAGAGAGAAAGTGACATGGACAGAGAGAAAGTGACATGCACCTGTGCACCTGGGTAATTTGAAGCCTGTGTGTTGTGTGCCAGGATTTTATTTCTTAAAATGTGTTGTGCTGTTTTGTGATTCAAATGCACAGTTGGTATCTAGGCTAACAGCCAGAGCTACTAGCATAGACTGATGCATCAGCTTAAGGCCCAAGGGGTCCTTTCCCAAGTCAAGGTTTGCCAGTCTTAAGGTTAGTCATAATCAGAAAAAGGGTTTGCTAGTCATATTAAAACGTCACTAGTCATAAGGGGTTAGGGTTCGGGTTTTGAGTTTTTTAATTAATGACTAGCGAACCCTTTTTCATTTTGACTCTTATCCTGACTAGCGAACCTTACGGAACCTTATGACTAGGGATTTTTCCATATGACTAGCCTAGGTTAGGTTAGTGTATTAACCCTAGATGTGTGTTCGGGTGCTTGTTAGGCTAGCACCAAATGTAATATACCATTTAATAGCTATAGTGCATGATCTTCCTCAATCAGCAACGTCAGGGAGAATCCCATTGCCTGAAGCGTTAAAATCCTGAGCTTTTGACTGAAAGTACTGCCGAACACACATTAAGCAAGCACCAATAAATACATGCCTATTTTGTTGACGTCACGAGTATGGAAGCTAAATGCACTATAGCAACTAAGCTTCATGCATCAGTCACGGCTATTACGCATGGAGTATCATGTGCCTAGTTTCTGTGCACTGATGGCAGTGATAACCTACTAGTTAGTAGCATCAGCCTAGCTTCTAACTAATTAGCCCTGGATGGGGGTGTGGACCCTTGAAGAATAGCCCTGGAACCCTGAAGGAATGTAGCACTTTATTTATCACCTTATGCATCAGAATTTATCAGGCCGGGTAATGTGTGTCACAAAATTGCATAGACTACACGTGGGTGTGGCGGGTTTTAGTTGACCCGGTTTGACTGGGGGACCCAATCACGGATTTCGCCCATACGCGGGTGGGAGGGGGTTGTTGTGCGGGACCAAAAAAGTCCACTTTTGCTCATGTTTTCCTAATAAGGTCCAAAATTTAAAGATATTTTGACAAGAAAGTCCCACATTTTGCATTTTTGGTGATCATATGTTCAAAAAGTAAAAAAAAAAAAAGGACCATTTTTATGGGAGTTTAGGCACTTTACCAAAAAAAGTTCCACTTTTGTTGAGGTCGCACCACCCCAAATAAATCCTGCGTATATGTCAAAGATATGTTGTTAATGGGTTTTGTATTACTATGGTTACTATAGCACATGAAATTCCAATTGATTGAATAGAATCTACAGGCTTTAACTTAGAAGTTTTATACTATAAGGCAGACTAATAGCAGAAGACCAAGTTAGTCATGAGCTGCCATGCCTACACAATCATGCTGAATGTCCAAACTTTGATCTGTCCAAGAATGCCTCGAAATCCATGAATAAGGTCTCCGTTCGTCGGTAGTAAACGGATCACCGTGAGATAAGCAGTTCCATATCACACGCGCACGTATAGCACCGTCGCGTGTACATTTTACACGCCTGGCGGAAACGGCCATCATCAAATTTTGATGATCCAGAACTTCTCTTTAAAAATGCAGGCTACTGTTGCACGAGGTTTACGTTTAAAGACAATATTAGCTGCAGTATATTATTTGAAGCCCAAAATGTTCAAAAAAATGCTTTGAGATTTGCGGGAGATTTCTGTTCAAGTTGAAGACGAAAAGTTTGCACTTTTTCGGCACATTTTTCACAACTACGTACATGGTATAAAAACATTTCTTTCTTTTTATTTAACAATTTCGCTGTGTATAAATTTGCCACAACAGCTATAAACATGTATGTTTCTATTTTCACCTTCAGCTCAGTTCGATCTTGACTTCAAACATTAAAATTTGTGATATTTTGGCTTCTAATGTCCAGTAGAGCTTCAATGCTTTGTTTACGTCTCAAAACGACCACTCCGGAATCCTCGGGGGGAAAAAAATTCCAAATTCTTAAACAAATCAACAAAACACCAAATTTAAAATTAAATTAAAGCTTAAATTTGGAAGATTCAGTTTTGCGCCCAATGGGAGTTTTTTTTCTATTTTCTTTATTTGAAATGACAGGACGGTGTAACCTATGTTTTAAATTAATGCTTATAACTGGGGATTCAGTTTTATCACATTTGGTGCCCAATTGGGCGGTTTTTCATTTTTCTTTATTAATGATAGGAAGGGGTAACCTATGTTAAATTAATTAAAGCTTATAACTTGGGGATCAGTTTTAACACATTTTGCGCCCAATTGGCGTTTTTATATTTTCTTTATTTGAAATGATAGGAAGGTGTAACCTATGTTAAATTAAAGCTTATAACTTAAGGATTCAGTTTTAACACATTTTGCGCAATGGGCGTTTTTTCTATTTCTTTATTTGAAATGACAGGAAGGGTAAACATGTTAAATTAAAGTTATAAATTGGACTCAGTTTTAACACATTTTGCGGCCAATGGGCGTTTTTTTCTATTTTCTTATTTGAAATGACAGGAAGGTGTAACCTATGTTAAATTAATTAAAGCTTATAACTTGGGGATTCAGTTTTATCACATTTTGCGCCCAATTGGGCGGTTTTTCTAATTTCTTGATTTAAATGACAGAAGGTGTAACCTATGTTAAATTAAAGGCTTATAACTTTGGGATTCAGTTTAACACATTTTGCGCCCAATGGGCGCGGTTTTTCTATTTTATTTATTGAACTGACGGAAGGTGTAACCTATGTTAAATTAAGCTTTATAAATTGGGATTCAGTTTTACACATTTTGCGCCCAATTGGGCGTTTTTATTTTCTTTATTGAAATGATAGGAAGGGGTAACCTATTAAATTATAAAGCTTATAACTGGGGCATCATTTAACACATTTGCGCCCAATTGGGCGTGTTTTCATTTATTTATTTGCAAATGACAGGAAGGTGAACTATGTTAAATTAAGCTTAGAAACTATGTGAGGTCAAATGTCACACAACAAGGTCAAAGGTCAACGGAGATCAAGTTGTAAACAAGGTGATTGGTTCTAATGCAAATCTTATGATCATGTATCAAACATATACTTTAATTCAGCTTATGAGATTTCTTTTTATACATGTTCTGTAATGAAAAGTGAACTGAAACTAGAAAACCATCTACTCCTTTAAATGCTTTTTAATGTTGTTCTATTCTTGTAAAATTATTGCCTGGGCGACCCGACACAGGTTTTTAAAATACTGGTTTATATTTTGCTTGCAAATTACATGACTTCTGGCATGATTTAACAGGTACCAATTTTGTAATGAATTCAAAGTCTTTATTGACGTGCAATAAAGTATTGTATTGCTTATTATTTATGAAAGAAGAGATTTATCATTGAAATGATTATGTTGTGACTATTAAACGTGTGTCGATAAAACACAGCTAGACTTTCTTTTGTTTACTTTTAATTAGTGTTTTGTTTTTTTGACATTTTCCCACTTTCTTGCTTTTATGAGTTTCAAAACAGCATGGCATAAACTGGGCGAAGCAACTCTGCCCATGCATAAAAGTGGCACAAAATCGATTTTGGGATATCGCACTAAATTGATTATATCTCTGGATTGACGAAAGCAAATAAATGAAACACATACCATTGGAAAGCTGGCCTTTGTCTTTTTAATATTATACCAAGTAAGAGTGATTTATTTTGAAAATGTCAATTAATCAATTTTTTTTTCTGATTGTACCATTTTTTTGAGGACAGGCTGTATGTCCAATTAAATGCGAAACACAAACGAACGGTGTCTACAGAGGTAGGACATGCCAACATAACAGCAACAGTGAATTCAAATTGGCATCAACAGCCGGCGTAACCCGGTTTGCTAGTCTTTTCCAAAGACTCTTAACGTTAGGAGGACGCACTTACGCATATCGGACAGAGACTTTATTTATTCAGTACAGCGAAATATTTAAAATTGAAATGACCGATATTGAAAATGTAACTGTTTTGTAGAGAGGTAGGCTAACCCACTAACCCCGTCGGTTTTGAAGTCAATTTAATTATTCCATGATATCATATACATGTATTTCTAAGATTTATTGAACGAGATTTAAGAGGTGATTTTTTTAATGTCACTGGAAACGAGGGGCTACCAACCATAGACTATGCACGTAAGAATCCATAAAGTACCGGTTGGAAACCAATGCTCAATTCGAGCAGGTCGTGTCTTGCACTCGTGCAACCCCGGTTTCGACATGACTTCTGGTCTGAACAAAAGTTGTCAACTTAATCACACGCTACTTCAGTGGGTGAATTATGGCTGTTGATGGTTACCAGGCTGAGGACCAGCCATCATGCTTCGTCTCTTGCGGATGAGGCAGCAGAAGATGGTGTAGACGGTGGAGCCAGCTCACTGGTGAGGGTTGGGGGTTTTGAGAAGTCTATGCACCGCGTGGAGGAAAGATAGGCACTCATGAGAATGTGATCCGCAGTCTGTGATGGAGAACCACATTGGCAGGCTGAGATGGCCGCAGCCCCATCTGTGAGATTGCGGTTGTGAGCGACCGACCTCCTGTGCGAAATCCGGTTTAAGGTGAACAATTCCTGCTGTTGGAAGATTGCTACCAGGTGGGAGATCTGTCATAGGTGTAATAGTGAGTTGTCTGGTCTTTGAAGTATCTAGTCAGGCAGTATTCAACGTCTGCTAAGATGTGAATGGAGAGATGGAGGTTGCGGCCGTGTAGACAGAAAGGTCGACGCGAGCACAATCTTGTCTTGCGAGCTGGTGTGATTCTTTGAAGTGTTATGCAGCAGGTGCTTGTTGTCCAGCAGGGGCCTTATTCACGAGTTTGTTTGTGCGTGTGAGGTTTCTCTCCGTAGCACGCTAGGCTGAACATGCTGAACATGCTGAAAGCACTGGTAAGAAACTCAGAGATGGAATAGGACGGAGGCAACCGAATGGTCGCAAGGTATCGTTGAGTACTGGTACAGCTCTTTGGGTTGAGAGCTGTTACCCCCCCCCTCCATGCTGGGCGGCATATTCAGCAGCGATGTAGACCAGAGCAAGGCGGTGGTGCCGAGTCTTTGAGCTGGCACCCCATGAGGATCCAGCAAGTCGGCAAAGGAGCTTATTCCTGGAAGATACTGGCGCCATATGGATCGAGGTGCTGCTGGTAAGTAAGCTAACGGTCAAGCTTCACTCCCAGATAGATTGTGTAGGATTGTATGGCAGAGGTTTGGTGTTGAGATGGAAGGCTGCAGTAGCGGTGGTCTTGCCTTCGCTCAGCTTCAGTCTCCAGGTCGAGATATGCTGCAAGGGGCCATATCGTCAGTAAGTGTACTTTATACTTCTGTCCAGCCATCTTGGCTTGCTTGCTGGTCCCGCCGTTAATTCAGGCGCACCACCTTAAAGGTGTAAGATGAGACCTGATGCAAACATAAAAACATGCATCAGTTGTTGATCATTATCCCGCCCCATACAATCAAAAAACGTTGCCCCACCACAAAATAGTCAACAACATAATAGGAAGGAACAACATGTATAAGTTCCATAAATATGACTGTTTGCATGCACTTCCATAAATAGACATTAATTGGAAAAATAAGTTCGTCTGCGACTAAAATCAGCCATAAGCGCAAGATGTATAAGTTCTAAGGAAAGACTTTCGCTTGCATGCCCACAATAAATGCTGACATATGCATGGTCGCCACTACGTCTTTCATAGGTCATCAACTATACAGTTGAAAAGTGTGAGTTTTGCAAAGCATTTACCAGAAGGACCCTTTTCAAGCATGTGATATGTATGAGTGAAAATAATATGTAATGTATTAGCATAGGAATGGACATACAAATTATATGCAAATAGAATATCAAATGTAGATAGCAGTGATAATTGAGACCTTTCTGACTAATCAGGAGACACACGCTCCGTGATGGATGCTATAACAAAACAAACTTGTTACAGGCTCGATTTCTTTGTAGAGTGAAGCAATTATGGGAATCAATGAGCTTGTTCTAGGGATGTATGGGTAACAATCCATGAATTGTGTAACAGGACACAATGATCGTTTGAATATAAGTCACAGGCATTCCGTGGAATAGAATCTACAGAGGAGCTTATGAAGCATCACAATATAAGATTGGCGACTCCCCTCAAGCTCGCTACATCTCAGCACAAAATGCATACGGTCTCTTATGGCTCTACATGGCCACGTAGGACAGGTAGGATTAACCTCATATTGATTAAAGCTGACCGATTGCCTTGAGAAGGATAAGACCAGTTAAGAGGCCTAGCTTTAATTGTAGCTCTTTAAAATTCCCGTGGGTCCGTACTGAGTGTCTTCCACACTGGATGAGGAATCCCAAACTTATTTAAGTTGAGGAGGAAAAACGAAGCGTGGATTTATCTTTGGCATCATCACATATTCCCTAACCCAATAGGAGTTTACAGCTACAGAAACCATTCTTTGTCGTGCCAACGTGATTAGGAGGGGCATTGATAGATCAATATTGAAGGAAGATATATTTGATAGGAGATTTCTAACCTTGATAAACCAGCTCTTTAATATTAGATTTTTGACTGCCAATTGCCGGTGGGCATAAATTCTCCAAGAAGAGAATCATTACGCAGAATGCTGCCAGCCAATATTATAATGGCTTGCTCGATAATGGCAGGTTTAGCACCCAAGCAATCCATATACAGCAGCATTGCTAGGAGTGGAGTTCCGCGAAGAAGAAATTGCAGTGTAGTAGTATTTTCATATGATATCCTCTCCAGTTTGGCTACCATCAGATTTGTATGTGCTGTAACTTCCATCCCAAATAGCAGTCTGGGTATAACATACACAAGCCAGATTTGGTATGAGCGCTACGACAGGTGAAGACCATTTTACCATGCAAACCCGCCCCCATTAAAGCATAGATGGTTCTTCTTGCAATCTTATTACGTTCATCAATGTTCGTTTGGTTGGATGTAGTTTCTCACAACACCAAGATGGAATCGCTTGTGCAGGGTATGGTATGTCATCATCATTAATGATAGTGGGAGCTGAATAGTGGTGTTATACGCAATTGTGCACTCTTATAGCATTGATCAGATATCGATGATCTCTTGTATACGGTCCCACAATTATTGAGTGCCATTTGGAACTATCCGTATGATTTGATGCTAAGACAGCCATATCATCTGCAAGGTGGGTGCTGGAAAATTGTATTGATCCAATGCGATGGCCCTTGTGTTACTTCATTCAAGAGAATAAGAGCGAATTTGTAGTAGCCTTATAACTGGGCAGAAGAGAATCCACCCTTTGACGACACCACTGTGCCACTAAATGGGTCAGCAATACAGCCTTTCCATTTAACAGATGTTGTTGTGGTTCATTATACTACGCAAAAAGGTGAGCAAAGTCTGCCACTGATATTCCATAATTATGCATTCGTCAAAGAGGATGTCATGATTTACTACGCAAATGCCTTTGAGGCATCTAACAATGTAACATACAAAGGTTTTCTGCACTCTTTAGGCTTCCACAATTGATTCGGTAACTAGTAGAGCCGCATTAATTGGTGAGCAGCCAGACGTGAAGCCTCTCTGAAGCGGATTCTGGTTGGCATGAAAGATATCTTGGACTGTAAGCAGCAATCATGCTTTTCAAGGAGGCTTGCCAATTGTTGATGTAACTGTTATTCCACGATAGAGCTTGGTCCGTCTTAACTCTGCTTTTTAAGAATCGGAGTAAGATGACCATACATAAGGGTTGACGGAACCTCGCTTGTAAAAAGCATGTAGTGATAATCTTAGTTACATCCTCCAAAAGCACCTTTTCCCATGTACTTCAGATGTTCAGCTGAGATGCCATCATTCACTGGGCTGTTCCATTTCAAAAGAAGTTATAGTTTTACTAATGTCTAAGAGGGTAATGACTTTTAAACTCGTCACTCCACTGGTTTCACTAGTTCTGTGAAGATGTTCTAGAAGCAATACTCTAAGTTCACATGTATTTCTGAAGTCATCATTAAACCGTTCATCATCCTTTGGTGTTGCTAGATCTCTGAAGTGAAATGTTGTGGAACCCTGACCAAAATTCCAAAATCCCAGACATTTCCACCCCTATCAATAATAGCTTGTCAGTAATGATTGAGGTTGAAGTACGTGACTTTTCAAAGGGAATGGAACAGCTTTGTATTCCAATTTGGGCATCCATAATCTCAGTATATGTGCTTCCATCAATCTAGCCCTAGTTCGTCTAATTGCAGCTCTCAAATTGCTTGGCCTGTTTCTTTTGCGGACGATGGATGAATTATGATCTGGGGGTGATCCAGCTTGCACCCACTCTGCATAATATATTTTACTCCACTTAACACATTCAGCAATCTGAGGATTCCATATATCCAGTCCCTTCTTAGATTTCCTTGGTTTCTTCTAGGGATTTGAAGACTTTCATAAGATGCACTTGACAAGGAGTTTGTAAGCTTACGTATGGCCCAGGAAGATCAAACTTATTGGGGATATCACTCAAGACAGGTACACATGTAAGATCAGCATATTTCGGGACGTTCACTTTATCCCATCGAATTTTCGGGTTCAGCACTTTATCCGAAGCTGAGTTATTCCGAAGCTGCGTTATTCCGAATAGGAGCAATAGCTGTGTTATTCCGAATCGAGCAAGAGCTGCGTTATTCCGAAAGGGTGTTATTCCTATGTGAGCAAGAACTTGTTTATTCCAAGGTTGTGTTTTGTGTTATAATTTAAGCCATGAGCTGCGTTAATCCGAAGCTGCGTTATTCAGAATGAGCAAGAACTACGTTATTCCGAATTGAGCAAGAGGTAATGTGTTATAGAGGTGTGTTAGTCGAATTGAAAAGGCTCGTTATTCCGAAGGTGCGTTATTCCGAATCGAACAAGAGCTGTGTTATTTCCGAATTGATGAGCATGAACTGCGTATTCCGAATCGAGCAAGAACTGTGTTATACCGAATCCAGCAAGAACTGCGTATCCGATCCAGCAAGAACTGCGTCTATTCGAATCCAGTCAAGAGCTGCGTTATCCGATTGAGCAAGAATTGCGTTATTCCGAATCCAGTAAGAACTCCGTTATTCCGAACGAGGGACAAGAACTGCGTTTCCGAAATATGAAAACAGTGTGTTTCTATGGTTGGCCTCACGCCAATACGTATGTAAATGCGAGGGCTTCCAATTTTAAACAGGCGGGATCGAATTGACAAATGAGCATTGAGATAGAGATATTAATATATAAGAATAAATATCCGCCTACGTGTAATGCTTTACGTTCGCCATCTTGGATTTTCGCCACGGGGCAAGATAGGACTATCGGTACTTACCGATAATGATTCGGGTCAATCGGTGTTTACTAATGTTTTGCGTCAAACTGCGATGTCATTTTGCGCCCCGAAACGCCAACGAGATAGGTCGCGAGATTTGTGCGTGCTTGAGATTGAGGAACGCGAGTTTCCCTAGAAACTCGCCGATTTCTAATGCGCCGGACCCCAAACCCGATAGTACATATCTGGGCTCACGGAGGGGTCTCAGTATGTCTTTGTATACGTATATATGCCTTGGTTTTGGGCCTTTTTTCCTTTTGCCAAATTCAGTCTATCGATGGGGGGTATCAGAAAAATAATGGGTATACTTATGCCCCTTTTTTGATGGAATATACTAAGGGTGACACTTTCTAAGAGAAATATTTTGATCCCCCCTTTTTGAAACATTTAATAAAAAAAGAAAAATTAAAAAAAAAAAAAAATTAAGGTTGGCGTTTGTTTTTAATAAAATCAATGAAAAAATTTCGTTAAATTTGGTTTATATATAGGAAGGGTAGATTCATTTTAAGGTTTGCGTATATTGAAACGGCGTCAATTTCCCCAACATAGGTATAGAGGAAGTCAGCATTTGAGGTCCACCAGGGGCACACGTACGATTTTGGTGAGGTAACCCCCCCCCCGATCTGGGCCCCCAGTGGCCGGACAATAAAAGATGCGGAGTCGGCAGTCTCGAAAATACTTATTCTGAGATAAGAATATATTATTAACTGCAGGAAGAAAGAACGATTAGGGTTAAGATTGTGCTCCAGTCATAAGCTTTCAGGTTATGAGATCATAAGCTTGCGAAATGTTCAAATTAAAGTCCGTTTACCCAGCAGATAACTCAAAAAGGCTATAAGCCTGCATGGCATGGCCGGGGGCATGGCTCTATCGAGAGTTTATCTTTTAGGACTAGTTGTTGTTGAAGCATTCCCTCTTGATGCCTTTTCTTTACTGGGGTTTTCCCCAAAGGTCGTTTAAAGGTCCAATTTGATTTATCATGTACTCTAGCCCACTTAGTGACGTCATCAATGCTCATGAAGGTATTCACCATCAAAAATATGCTATGACACTCAATTTTAGTTAATTATGCATTCTGCTTACCACTCTGAGTCGTTAATGAGTTACAGTCAGCATTGATGATATTCGTTCTTGGTCCATCCAGAACGAACTCATGCTGAATGATACCATAACAGAAAGCATCCTGTATGCCAAAATCAGGGTCTAACTCAAACGCTACCATCCATAAACATTGGGGCTCTGCTATTTCAGCCTCTAGTTCAGCCAGGGATAGGGTGTTTTGCCCGGGTGTAACCACACGAGTTACAGGGTTCCGGAGGTTACCCTATGTGAGACCAGGAAACAGAAAACAAATGAAATGGGTACCCTATCTGAGACAGACGTTCAAATTATACCCGTATCCGAGACCCGACTATTCAAATAGGACACCCTATCCGAAGACCCGTGGCCAAGAATATTACCTTTCCCACCCAGTTGAGCTATTTAATGAAATTACCACTGTTGTTTTTTCTCTCAATTGCAAATGCTTTAACAATTATTGCTCATTGTAATACATAGTATATTAAGTCATATAATCACAGTATTTGCTCAAAATGTACAATCTTGTTTTGAGTTTCAATGCATATTATAAGATATTATAATCTTGATGGACTAACCCACACCTAGGTATAATATGATGGCCAAATTTGTGTTACCAATTTGTTGTCACCTCTCCAAAGCAAAACCATCTGCTTCCACATATTTTTATTGTACCTCCTTATTGCTATTATCATGGTTCCTGCAATTATGTTGGTGTTTTCCACTAGTGCACATGCACCAAAAACAAATAATAGTTCATTGGAATACATAGTAGATGAGTCATATATCCAAACATGTCTTAGGTATGTATTTATTTTATATAATGTTTCTACATCTAAATATTTTTCTACCTTACCCAATTCCCATGTGCCGAGTCAATCCCGCTTTGTTCACTTATTCTCTTGCGTCGCGTTTTGTTTGACCCTTATTCTTAATTCCCTATATCAGTTTCATCACATGGCATTATGGTGGGTTTTTTTTCACACGTTATTCAAATTTGTTAGGTGGTGGCAATCTGAAATTTTAATACAAGGCACAAGTTTTTGTTATTCTGAATTTACTTGTTGGCTAACGTGACCAATTTTTTTTATTGTTTTGTACAACTGCGTGATACTTCGTCTATACTTGTATTAATAATCAGTAGCAATTTTAAATTTTCTTAGCCTTTTGTTTTGTTCTAATCTGTGCTCCGTGTCCTTGTGGTTTTCGTCTTGTCTGGACTTGTCATCCATCGTGCCCACAGGTATTGTCTCCACAGTTATCAGCACCCAAGTTTATCATTGATCTCCTTCGTTCTTACTCTTCAATCCAACTCTAAAACACACTAGAAAGGGCGATAAGATCAAGAGTGTCGAGCGACACGAGAAGGGAGGTAGAGCATTTACCGACATACACTAACTGCCACGCGTCGGCGCGAACTCCCCTAGTTACCGCCCAATCTCTCTAGACAGAACCTATCTCTCTCCTCATTTCTCTCTCCTCATAACCCCTCCTCCCCATTATTTTCTTTTGATTATTATCTGTCTGTATGCCATGCCCTGCTAAATACGAACTGCCATTTAACCACCGGCTTCACGATGAAGTATCTTTCGCGCATAATTGAATTTTTCACCAAACACTAAATGGAACCATCAGCAAACTTAAATCTTCTGTTCGCCTTTGTATCAATCCATTACTACAGACCCCATATCATCCAAACCTGTGACCCCCATCTCATCACTCACAAAACATCCTGGTTCTGACTCCGCTATCACACAGAGAAAGTTTAACACACTAATAAAACCATCAAGCAAATCGACTCATGTCCATATTCCATTTCAACTCCTAGTATCACAAAATAATATGAAGAAATCACTAACCACATTGATCACCCCTCAACCAAAACCCCCTTTTATTTTTCTCTGTCTAGCATTTCAGAAACATGGCTTCTATACAAGTCACCACCTCACTTAATGGCTACACGTACAATCCAGGACCACCACTGGCGGAAGGGGAGTTGGTCTTTCATAAAAATCACCGCCTACCATACAAAAATCATCGACACAACACAAGAACCAGACTCGATTCACTTTTCATCGAACTCACCATTCACCCAAAAAAAATAGGAACCATGCACATAACTGTGGAGTTATCTACTTAGACTGCAGAACACACAAATTCAAAATTTTAACAATAGCTTCGAGAAGCTCTTACTGAACTAAATAAAACCAACCCGTTGATGTCTATATTGTCGGTGACTTTAATGTCAATCTTCTCAATTATTCCCTCATCCACACGATTATGACTTATTAAAAAATACACTTGCAAAACTCTTATATCCCCAAAATACAGACCACAAAGAATACGCATAACACCAGCCACTGCTCATTGATAACATTATTCAACAACTCCCACTGCCACAGACTCCACACCAGGGATATTGTCACTGACACTACAGAATCACTTCCCAATATCTCATCACATCACTAAGCATAAGCAGCCACAAAAAACAACAATCACTAACGTGACTACAGAGATTCACAACATTCGCACATTAAACCGTAGACTCAACAATGAATCATGGGAACACGTACTCACAGAAGATGACCCTTAACACATAGCGTACAACAACTTTCATTACAATATGCGAAACATTACAAACAAACATCATTCCCCTTACGAAAGAAGACCCTTAAAAAATCGTAACCGTAAGCAGCCCTGGATGACAACAGTAATTTCCAAATAAATCAAACACAAGCACGCGGCCTATATAAAACATACCAGGAAGAAAAACACACCAGCACCCAAACAACAATACAAACAATACAAAAACAAATTGTGTACTCATTCTTATTCGTATTGACCAAAGAAGAAAACACAACACAGAACCAAAATTCAGAAACTAAAAAATGATCCCACCCAAAAACCTGGACATTCCTCAACAACTTCTAGGTAGGAAGGTATCCACTAAACAAATCCCCGACTGTTTCATCATAATAATAAGCAGATAACTGACCCGCTGGACATTAGCTAACGCATTTAAACGTCAACTTCAATAACCTGGGCAAAAATTTGGCTAACAAAATTCCACTTCAATAAACCATTTAACAAACACATACCAAAAAACACATTCACCTCAATTTCCTGAATCCAGTTACATGTGGATGAAAGTAACACTCTTCCCCCCTGTTAAGTAAAAACCGGTTAAAGGGCGGCGGGTGGTTTACCAAAAGAGAGATCCTGGGATCGCCTAACAAAATCATATGATAACATCATCTCGGCCTCTGATGCACATATTTAACAATACTTCTCACCGGAACTTTCTTGTGTTAGTGATACCTCAAATCAGCCAAAGTTTTTTCATTGTTTCTTTTTTTACTTTTATTATAATATATCATTAAGTTTGGTGTAACATTGTCAATATTACAGGTCAAGAGTTTCTGTCTTCTTCCATCTTTATTACCAAGTACGTACTTTGAGTAAAAAGTCAGTACACATTCGTCTTGTTAACAATTCTTCAACAAGCACAACATTTTTGTCGATATTGAATACAATACGGGTTAGAGCCCCAAACGCTGCGACTTACATGGGCACTCCTTGAAAACTAACAACAACCTCAACCTTGCTTTTTTTTGTTTCCACTAATAAAAGGTAATAACAGCTCCGACACACCTTCATGGGGGTGTTATTTGATTCCTGGATATCTCCAAAGGTGCTTTCGACCACACATGACCACAACATCTTCTTCACAAGCTTTATTCATACGGTGTCCGTGGCGTAGCCTTGGAGTGGTTCAGGAGTTAACATACCAACGCTCACCACACCCCTCGAGGTGGGACCCCGTTCGGGAGACCGATCTCACCGCCGTGGTTCGTACGGGAGTGACCTGTCACGCCCGAGAGCCAGTTCGACAGATACCACCCCCCCGGCCAGGGGGGGCTAACCAGGCGTGAGCGTTGCATGTCCGCAAGGTGGAAGGGAGACCGCAACGAGACAGGGTTGAAGAACTACGAAGCGGAAAGATCAAGGTAGTCCACACCAATAGCGAGAACTACGGGCAAGGTCCAAAGGGACGAGCGTTGACAGGGGGGGCCAAACAGCTGGGCCAAACGAAGTGAAGGAGCTAGGAGTGATCGGACGCACCAGAAGAGCACGCCGGGATCTGGTCGAGGCCGAGGCAGGGGGCACGGAACGCACTAGGTTGTACACACGACCCCACGTACATGGGGGGGCAATCTCACGCCATGAAAGCAGGGGACATCCGGGAGCGACGAAGAAGAAGACACAATCGAGGAGACAGCACGACATGAGAGGCTAGCGGCCTCGATTTAGAGGACAAATGCATCAAGATCGCTAGGGCCACGCAACCACAAAGCGGTGGGGGTCCAATGAGGGCAAGCGCGCATGCGGAATGACTAGTGATCTCTCGGCACAGAGAGTACCGTTGGGAAGTCCCGTATGAGCGCAAGGCACGTAGAGAGCCGGCGCAAAATCCACTCCAAAAAAACCACGAGGAGACACACGTGAACGCTGTAGGTTGTTGCAAAGAGGATTGACACAAACATTTTTCTTTCAAACCCTAAACATTAATGCACTTTTTAACACACATGAAATCATGAAACTCGCACAAATCACTGACTGGTTCGGGCTAAAAACTGTCTCTCAATGTTTTAAAAAAAATAACTACATTTTTTTTTTTAAAAACACCAATTTACTAACACAACCACAACCAAACCATTAACAATAGATAAACAGACAATTCCCAGGTACGCTCAACCAAATTTCTGGGCATCACAACTCGATCGACAAACGCTAAAATGGAGTGAGCACATTAACTCTGTCACTTACCAAAGCGTCTCACGGCAATTGGTACAACTCTACAGAGTTTAAACACACACATTCCAGGACTACACCTTAAAATCACTGTACAACACACTAGTTATACCATACATTAGCTACTTGTAAACATTATCTGGGCCTCCAACTATCATTGACACGACCAGGCCCGTAGCCAGGAATTTGAGGGGGGGGTGCGCGGCTTTGCCAGAAGCGGACCTTTGCGTACCAAAAAACAAACCTTTTCGGCTCGCTGACGCTCGCCCGGTTGAATCCCAAACCAAAAAAATTTTTAACCGTCGTCTCCAAATTCTGAAGAGCGGGGGGGGGGGGGGGGGGGGGGGGGGGGGGGGGTAGGGGGTGGGGAGGGAAAAAGCAAAAAAAAAAACCGTCGCCCGCGTGAGAAAACACAACGGTATTATAACAACGGCAATCGTAATCCGATGGTTAACATCTGCTTAGGCTGCTATCATTCATGATACCATTGCACCATCAACCCTTAGAACAACTGTGACCACACGGGACATTAAACATGGCAAAGCGGCGGGACCTGCACATCATAAAGCGGAACTTGGTCATTTTGGGGGGGGTGCGTCGCACCCCCCCGCCACCACCCCTGGCGGACGGCCCTGTCCGACTCACTCAAACCTAAACATCACACAAATGGCCATTCGACGATCACAATCTCACCCCCAGAACTCACAAATTGCCATTTATTCACTCACTGAAACCACTTAAATTAAGAGCACCTCACGACTGTCAAAAACAGCGCTCTGCATGTTTGACTACCATAACAATCATTTACCTCCAAACTTTAGCAATTACTTTACCACAACAGCAAATCCACAACAGAAACCAGTACCAATCCGACAAAATTTTCATCTTCCCCCTCCCAAAATCTTCATTTGAAAAACACTTATTCTAGTATTCAGGCGCAAAGCTTGGAATGATCTGCCAGAAGCCATCACAACAAATTACAAACAAAATATACTTTTAAAGCTAAACTGAAAACAACAATTTTCACAAACCAGACAATCTTTTAAATGTCTACCCAAGTCCTTAGTTCTCCCTCACCGTGTTTCATCCAAGGTCTATCCTCTATTCCTTACCTTCTTCACCTCTAACTTTTATGTGCTTCGTCTTATGTAATTTTATACATTACACAGCAAGACATGTTGAAAAGTCTGTCCTTCTTGTCACAATTCCCCGTTACTGTTTCCGTCAAGTGTTTGTTAGCTTAGATATATTGTGTGTTTTGTTTGTTTGTCTCTGTTCTTGTTAGTATTGTTAACTATGTAGATTTTAATATCACCCTTACTGTATCACTTTTTATATATAAAGTTTATTGACTTGTTTGTATTAAGGCCAGCAATAACCATTAGCCCTATCGGGTTGTCCCATTACTGGTCCTAGCATAATCATATCCCTCACCAGTTCATCTTATTACATCCCAATTGATTCTCTTTATGATTATTAATATAATATATTGTATTAATACATTTCTGTCACTTTTTTCGATAGTTAGCTGAATAAACTGAAGAACTGAAATAAACTGAAAACTGAACTTTGTATGGGAGTTTTTATTCTGTTTTGAGCATGAGTTTCAACACAGAAAAAATATTATTGTAACAGATTCCTGCTGATTTTATACTCAACCTGAAACTGAAAAGACTGACATTTGGATACCTATGTGAGACTGGACAGAGATATAGGTTGAATTTGATACCCTATATTGCAAGTCTCGAGACCTGCCCTGCCCAGGTCTCACGTTTTTTTGAAACTCGGGTGGTTACCCGGCCATAATACCCAGTTATCCCCCCCCCCCCCATATGCCCCCCCCCCCCCCCGGGTGTTTTGGTTGACGAGACCGTTATAGAACTGAAAGACCAGTTGCAATGTTTGTCGGAAAGCTTCTCTTGCATTTATAAGATAGGTCGTATTGCAATACTCACTTTTGTATAATTTACCACCCCAAAAAACTTGTCCTCGTCTTCAGAGAGTTCCAAATTTCTGCTGCTCGTCTCATTACAGGTACCGTCATGAACATATTTCACCCATCCTCACGCGAACCTCCACTGGTTGAACTGTTGACCAGGAATCCTGGTTCAAAATTTTGTTTCTGACCTAACAAGGCTATCCATGGTTTTGCTCCACCCTACCTTAGTAATCTCATCTCCTTTAATACCAACCAATCTCTTCGTTCTTCAAATCGACTTGCCCTCAAATGGTCCTCGAATTAGAAACATCAATGATGGGAACAGGGCTTTTCAGTATCTTCACATAAGCTTTGGAATACCTACCTGTTTCTTCGCCACAATGGTTCAATTGAGCAATTTAAACAGAGAACTAAAAACTCTCATGTTTCACTTGCTTCATTTAGTTGCATTATTTGTTGTTTAGCTTAAGTTCGTGTCTTCTATTAGCGCATAGAAACCGTGGTGTTCTATTTTGCGCGTTTAAATGTTGTTTATTTATTTTTTTATGATAGGTTTTCCCAGTTATTAGTCGATTCGAGTTCGATACGTTCGTGCCCCCCTGGAGTTTTTGGACCGATTAAATTAATCGGAGGGAACGTCAACCTAGCTTCCGGGAAAATGAAATAATTCAAATTGCACGTGCCAACCGGATTATCTTGGAAGACACTCCAGTCATTTAACTCACTCAAACGCACCACTGAAGACAATTCCCATTCATGTATGAAACGCGACTATTGTTTTAAGGTCTTAACATTGCTCACTCATAACATGATTAACAGAAGAAATCCCTGCTCCTCATTGATTTTCAACTACGCAAGATTCTGGTTACGGGGTCACAATCAGAAAGAATCGAGTTAGTGTTTAAAACATTTTCGTTATATTTCAGTTCTAGTTAAGTTGTTTTTTTTCGTCCCAAGAAAACGGAAACGTGCGTTTGTTGTTAAAACAATTTCGTCTTTGGTCAATTATATTAAATTTAATTTTTGATCAATAAAATTAAACTTTGTTTTCACACTTTCTCAAGATTATTTAATTTCGTCGTCTCCATGGTCCATCATCTGAATGTACACAAAGTATTTTGTCTTTGCATTTAATTTCACATTTAGCTCAGTAAAATTCGTATCGTGGGGTGTATGCATAGGCAATGGTGAGAGTTAGGCTATAACATCAGTAAAATTTATAATAATCTACTATCTTTCATTTCACCTAATTTTTTTTATCTTCCCCAAAAATTAATCCAATTAGATTGAAAATGGTAAACATGTCATATGAAATCTTGTGTTTTAAATTTTACTTTTTATATCATTTTTAAATTTCTTTATTTATTTTTGATTTTAATTGTGTTCTTTATTCTTTGTGTCGGTTTATATAAAAAACAAAGGAAAAGACAGAAAAATGATACCAGATTGTGCTGATGTTACAGGACTAGCTTTTAGTCATGGCATATACACACAATTTAATAGGTACAACAAGTACAAAAAAAGAAAAAAAGTGAAAATTATATGACCAAAGGCGAAATGCTTTGTACAATTAAGATGATGGGCCATGGACACGACGAATTTAAATTGATCTTGACGGAAAAATGTGTGAAAAGAAAGTTAATTTTATTGATCAGTAGTAAGTAATTGACAAAGACGAAATTGTTTTAAACAAACGCACGTTTCCGTTTTTTTGGGACGAAAAACAACTTACGCTTAATTAAATGAAATATAATGAAAAATTGTTTTAAAACTAATGGGAAAAACCCCCGGAAAACCTTTATTAGATTCCGAACGGGAAACATTAAACATTAAGGATTAGAGGCCTAAGAAGACATTATTTTCTAAGAATATTTATGATAAAAAGTGGACATATATTTGAATAGACGAACCAAGAGCGGTTGGTATTCAGTTCTGCCAAACAAAGCTTTTAAAACACACAGTATTGCACAAGATACAAACATAGGTAGATACTTGAAAGGACCTGAGTTTTATCGCAGATGTCGGAAAGTCCTTTTGGTCAGTTTGAGTTACGGGCATTTGAAGTTTTAAAATATGGTGGAGACTAAGGAAATGAGGTATTGAGCTAAATTTGCACCAGTGCTGCTACTAAAATTTCAAGAAACCATATGGTTGATAAAAATATATATTGGATAATTTATTGATAAAATAATCAATTTAGGTTTTTGGATTAACAGACTTCTTGCGTCAAATTGGAGCCAGCATTATTTAGATCTTTATTTGAGGAAAGACAAGGTATAAAAATGTCGGAATTTATCAAATATCAATATGATGATATGCAGACTAACTAATTGTAAGGGCACTTAGGTGGTATATCCACCGTACAGAGAAGTATAGGGGTAATGTTGAAGCAACTTTCTAACTTCAACTTCGGCACATGAACCTGCAGCCAAGAGCACAATTGGCCGCTGGATTACCTTGGTGATTCATGACGCCTACGAAAAACATCAGTCTCTAGAATCATCGGGTCAAGGGTCGTGCCCATGACATAAGATCCCAGCCCACTTCTTGGGCGATGTATTCGGGGGTTCCCTGCATGAGATACTTGAGGCTGCTGGATGGAGTGTACCCACGAGCTTCCAGACAGGCTACCTCAAGGATTGTATGGTCAGAGAGGGAGGGTTGCCACTGCTGCCCTCAAGGCTGGTCACCGGGATTCTAGTCAAAACTAGGTGAGTCAAATGAGTTGTCTGTTCCTCAGGTTGTTCAGACAGAGAGTGGGATACAATGCATATGAGCTACTTTCCGGGACCTTCATCCTCCGCCTAGACTATCCAGTGTCAATCGTGAATCATCAGGTCGTGGGAGGTAGGTTGAGTGTGTGTAGTGTATTTCCCTTCTCCGTGAGAGGGGGTACACGGGCATATGATACCTACCTCCCACGACCTGACGCCATTACCTTCAAGTTTCGTAAGCCACCCATCAAGAAAGTCAGGCCTTTGGGTGCAGAAACGCGTAATTTCAAGGACGATCCCCCAGGTTTGGGCGCCCGACGTGAATTGCGATTTGCTATATGTGGTGTGAACAAAGTAAGTATCATGTAACAGCATGAACAATACCAATAATGTGTTTATTTGTCAGTCAGTTGGGAGCGAATTTATTAATCCGAATTAAAAAAAGTCGTCCCTCAAGCATGGGCGCCGCCATTAGACCATTTAGCTACAGCTTAGCTACCAGACTATACATACAAATGAATAGGACATATTTTTTAGAATTATGAGTACGTTCCATGACAAATTTATTTGCACGATGTAGGATTCTAAAATATGCTGTATGTAATGAGAACATAATATCGAAAAATATTAACCGACGGAAATAAAACAGCAATCGACGGAAAGTCGTGTGGTGAATGTTGTTACTTAAGAGGGACGATCTTTGAGAGTAAAATGCAGGAGTTGTCACTGCAAACGGAACGAATTGAAGAATTATGTTTAGAAACATGTGATGTGATTGTAACGTGTGTGGTGATTAGTTGTACTTGAAGTAGGGAGTCATTTTGGGAGTTTAAATATGGTGAGTGAGTGTTATCCTTCAGGAGTATTTAGTAAGAGGTTACCTAAGAAAAAAGGTGATTGTTTTGTGTGTGTTATGACTGGTGTTATGTTTACATTTTGAATAAGGGAAGGGAAGGTCATTCCGAGAGTTTAAATATGGCGAGTTACCACAGCAGTATCATATTTTTGTTTGCTTTCTTCCAAACATATTTTCCAATATATGAATAATAGTAGTACATCAAAATACTTCTGTACTGTGGAAGGGACAACTCACCATTACATATATTTTACCCCTTAAACTACTCCCTATACTGACAAGTACAAATATCCTTTTATTTCTTCGTACACACCAAACCAGAATGTGTACCAAACACAACTCTTGCAATACTCTGAATTAACTCACCCAGATTTAAAACTCTACAAAAACCCTTCAATGTGTAGGGTTTCAAAACCACAATACATCAACATAAGACGCCCCATCCCAAACTCGGCCAATAATGAGTAACTCACCATTTTGACCTCTATTAATGACTACCCCACTTTAAAGTACAAAAACATTCCCAAAGCGGCAATATAATAACTATGCCAAACAATACTCTAAACTCTTCCCACCTCCCTTGATGTGATATATACCATTTTTAATGCTAAAAAATTTCTGTCTGCCTGCAATGTGGCAGCCACCAGTGCTGAAATGACGAAAAAATTTATTCGTATTTTTTTATTCGGTCTTATCCAACTGTTTGTAGTCTACCTTCAATTGTGTTCATATTCGTACGGTCTTGATGTTCCCTGTCATTAAAGTCAGCTGATTTTATTCAAATAACATAATTTGGAGGCAGAAGTCTTAAAAGACCATAATACTTTAATTTTTCTTTGTTTATTTCTACATTGATTTGGTTAATTACGACCAAGTGTGATGTCAAATTGTTTCAAACTGATTTTTAACTAATTAAAGCTATGTTTGAAGTTAATCAAATACATTTAGCAGTGAACGTAGTCAAATCATTTTTGCAGTCCAAAATCACAATTTCGATTATTCCTTTTGACTAAACAATTAGTTAACATACCCTAGACTGCCCCCTTAAAGGTAACACAGCTTTAATTTCTATAAAAAGTGAGAGCATTGTATTTTATCTCAGTCAAAACTGTTTTAACAGGTTTTAATGATTTTGTTGCTTACTTAAACATGTTTCTAAATCCATATTTCAAATATACATTATGTTGAGAAATGACCTTAATGCTCTGGAATGTTTTTATTTCTTTGTTTTTTACTACCTTAATTTTGTTAATATGACTATAATATAGCCGCTTCACAAAACAGTGAAATCAACAATCCGATTTTCGGACCAAAATCACTATGTGAATTTTTTATCCCGATGATATAGCAATCATTGTAAACATATCCTAGATTGCCCCTTTAAAGTTAACACTAAATAAAAATAAACGAATCACACTTTAGTTTCAAATAGAACTGTGGTTAATGTGTTTGGAATGCTTTTGTGCTTACTTTAAACAGTTATGTGCATCTAAGTTCAAATAAACACTACTTTTGAGAAAAATGACCTTAAATGCTCTGGAATGCTTTTATTTTCTTATTTTAATTACTTTAATTTGGTTGTTAAGACGTAAATATAGTCCAAATTACGAAAGGGTAATTTTTTAAAAAGGTTTGTTTTTGAAAACTATGACGCATCAAAATCTCAAAAATCATATTTTGGCCCAAAATCATCCTTTTTTGGCCCAAAAAGGCCAAAACAATAATTTGTATTTTTGGGCAACACTCTTAGAGAACCTATCCATCATGAGCAGTTGATCGACATGTGTTCATGCTTGTAACAAAAATGCCCACATATTTTTTTCTGACACATTTATGATACTTGGCTGCTGTCTGTAGCTCTCAGGTTCTTTTAGCATGATTTTTAAAATATTGTAGCTATGCCATGATTGTAGGAAATATTGAATTTTAATCGCGTCAGCCGCTATGTCGAAGACTGTCTGTGAGACGGTTGATTCTTAGACTCACTTCCACAATGTTTCTCAATTTTTGAAAGGTTTTGAGAAAACACTAGAGGATATTTTAGTTTGAATTTTAAAAGATTTATTTGTTTAAAAAGACACTGACGTATTTATTGAAAATCATCCTATTAACATTTTTCAAGTAATTTTTACCGTTAATTAAATAGTAACCAAAATTTAATAAAACACTCTTGGACTTGCCAAACATCTTGCACAAAAACAAAAAATGATGGTGATGTGAATTGATCCCTTTAAACATATACTTAAAAATTTGGTTGGGGAAAAAACATACAAACACCACGTTCCTTGACACCCAGCAACATGGAAAACACAAATAACTCAATTGGCCAAAAGTATGTTCAATATAGTAGATACTGCTCTTAGTTACTGACGCAGAGTGTGAGGCAGAGACAAATATGGGGTGTGACGCAAAACACCGTGCGAGAGTTTTTGCGATTGGCCTAAAGCGTTTAAGCGCGTTTTGGCATCAAGATCGCTGACGGATCTATTTTACTTTGTTTCTAGGGGGACCAATCTATATAGAGGTGGACACCACTGTAGTCTATTAGATGATGAACTTATTTCTGAAATTGACCAATACTAACATATGGCTACAGAAATCCGCATTTCACTTCTTTTATATCACGTAAAACATGGACTTGATCTGGATGTTAACAATATTTAAACAACTGAAAAAACATTTTTAAAAAAAAAAAAAAATACCGCGGGCACTAATTTTTAGCAATTTACATCATTTTGACAGGAAAAGATCAAGTTTGAAGTAGCTTGCCACCTTGAAACAACATCCTCCTAGCTACGCACTCTGTACAAAATGATCCACAAATGACCAATATAAATTCAAACGCTAAAACTAATGACTTTCAGTTCCTGCAATGTGAAGTTAGGAAAAAATAAAAAATTTTCTGATGTCAATATTAGTGTACATGAAGATTTGTATGCCACTTTGGTAACAAAACCTTTTAAAGTAAAAGTGATCTACAGATGACAGACACGTAAACTTGAATAAATGATTTCACTCTCCGTATGTGAAGTTTGAGGAAAAAGAACAAAAATATACTGTCGATTCTGCAATGAAGTCTTTTCGAACTGCACTTAGGTAAAACAAAACTTAACTAAGTAAAAATGATGCAAATATTACAAACACCTGTCTG
>JAMKCH010042673.1:0-12399 GCA_023653785.1 Ophioderma brevispina | reverse complement strand
TTTTTAACCCACGAAAAAAATCCACACAGACATCGTCAGCTGAAAAATAGCCTAATTCACAAATTCTCCAAGAATTCACAACGGTATGAGTGTTAATTATTAAAAAAATGTTCCATGTGGCACAAAATGAAATGACAGCAACAAAACATCAATGCATGAACAATTAAAACGCATTCCGCATTAGGTTTTCAAACTTAGGGAGCTTTAAGACAAACTATTAAATTAAGATGGCCGTAAAGGAATTTCATATTTTGTTGAAAATGTGCCAGTGGCACTTGAACTGGATAAGGGTGTGTGTGTGATATGTATCTTTCATGCCTCTCTATTTCTTAAACCTTACTAACAGTAATAACAATATGTATAACAAATTCTGCATGCAGAATTGGAACAGCAACAGGCAGATTCTGAGAAGAAGCGCTTTGAGCACTGCCTCGCAAACCAAGAGCTGTCTGCCAGCGACGTGCAGCGCCTCCACGCAGAGATGCGACAGCTGACCAACATGCAGGAAGACCTTGACAAGGGAAAACAGGAACTGGACCAGGAGATCTGGAATGAGGAAAAACAGATTGCAAAGAAACAGGAACAGGTAGGCTGGGAGTGCAAGGTCGTACTCACTATGAGTTACAACACGCTCATCCACCAAGGACACAGTTCAGTGTGTTTTACTTGTAAATACATTGACATGAACTGACCTTGTGTAATCTGGGTATCATATATCATACCCCAAAACCAGGGGGTGTATTTTCTAAATACACTGGCGAATGGAAGGTACTGAACTGTGCCAAGGGAATTGAGATTTTACTAGCTCATAGTGACTAGTTCCTGTATCAGGAAGGAAGTACTCGGGCAACTTCAAATACCAAAGGAAATCTTATTGCTGTCCATCTAAAATAACCGATTGTGTTTTGTTTTTACACTTAGGTCCCTTTCAACCCACACAAGACCAGTGTGGAAGGGTAGGCCATAATCCACACAGGGTTTCGTGTACATAGACGGTTCGATCATTTATTCCAAAAATTATAACTAAGTCGAAGACAAGAAAGATAATTATCATGGAATTACTTGTAAGCTTGAAGAAAAAATTTGTCCATGGTTTCAAAATGTGACAAAACTAGCAAATTAATGAAAATTTGGCTGAAAATCCAAGATGATGGCGGTGTTGTTTTTCAGGTGCTTACAAAAGTCATCGGAAGAAAATTAAGTAGAGGACAAGCCATTGGCATGTTTAATATGAAAGATAATTGGATAAGGAATACTTTAAGACTCGAGAAATTCAAGAAAAAATTTGTCTTTGGTTTCGAAATCCAAACCAACTAGGAAAATTGGTCAAAAATCCGAAATGGCAGATATGCAATAAATGATCAGGGCCAAACACTGTGTCCAGCATGGAAACATGTTGAGGCTTTGGCCTGCAGTGGACAGACATAGCTGATGATTGACTGAAATACACTTGGATCTAAAATGTACTTAAACATAGTTTTGTTAACAATTATGCCAATAGAATTTCAGTCAAGTATAGCCTTATGTTTGGAGGTCATGCCATATAGCAGTATATACATCAGAATTAAAGAATGCAATGAGAGATTTCACATAACAGGTGTCCCTAAAAATGTGAAAATCTAATTTTTGCACTAATGTAAAGCTTTCTATCAGAAATATCACCATGTGAAAGGATTAAGCTGAAATATATTTCTTTGGTACAAAAATTGTGCAATTTCTAATTTCGTATAGGAGCAAATTCAAAAATTCAGCCTATGTTTTATATTGAAATTAAGGAACTAAAAATTGCATTTTGTTTTAACTTTCAAGGCATTTCTGTAACCAAACACAAGGTAAGAATCTATTGGGGGTCTTATATATATATGAAATCACTACATAAGACATAATATATGGGTGCCCCAAAATCTCTTGTTGCACCTTTAAGGAGTTTGGGTCATATATACTTCCCACCATAATTTTGCTTTCAAACTTCACAAAAATACAGTTTCATGGATTTGAAAAATAAATGGGAGTCACCGTGGTTGTTTTTTCGGCTAATTTACCTACATAAGTTTATGGAAAAATTATTTTTTTCATAAACATTTCTGGGTATAGCTTAAAAGTTAGCTCGAAATATATAACCCCCGGGAAAAAAAAAAAAAAAAAAAAAAGCCATTGGCATGTTTAATATGAAAGATAATTGGATAAGGAATACTTTAAGACTCGAGAAATTCAAGAAAAAATAATTTGTCTTTGGTTTCGAAATCCAAACCAACTAGGAAAATTGGTCAAAAATCCGAAATGGCGGATATGCAATAAATGATCAGGGCCAAACACTTTGTCCAGCATGGAAACATGTTGAGGCTTTGGCCTGCAGTGGACAGACATAGCTGATGATTGACTGAAATACACTTGGATCTAAAATGTACTTAAACATAGTTTTGTTAACAAATATGCCAATAGAATTTCAGTCAAGTATAGCCTTGTGTTTGGAGGTCATGCCATATAGCAGTATATACATCAGAATTAAAGAATGCAATGAGAGATTTCACCTAACAGGTGTCTCCTAAAAATGTGAAAATCTCAATTTTTTTGCCACAATTTAAGCGTTTCTATCAAAAATTTCCCCGTGTGAAAGGATTAGGCAGGGTTCTCCCCAAAATTGGCGGGCCCCGCGGGCCAATCCGGCCCGCCAACCATTGACTTCAATCTGCCATTGACTTGTTCAAAATATAAAGAGAAACATAAGATGCAGTGTATTTGGGGCCCCAAGTAGGAAAAACTTTCAAATGTGTTCACCCTTCTTTTTGCCCTTCACTAAAAAATTAGACCCCTTGGATTAAGGTGAAATATATATTCTGTTGGTACAAAATTGTGCAATTTTTCTAATTTCGTAGGAGCAAATTCAAAAATTCATGCCTATGTTTTATATTGAAATCACAGGACTAAAATTTGGCATTAGGTTTTTTAAAACTTTCAATCAAGGCATTTGTCTGTAACCAACACAAGGTACAAAATCTATTGGGGGTCTTAGCTATCTATATGAAACACTACATAAGACACAAATTATGGGTGCCCCAAATCTCTTGTTACAACCTTAAGGGTTTTTGGGTCATATATATTCCCACCATAATTTTGCTTTCATTCAAACTTACACAAAAATACAGTTTCATGGATTTGAAAAATAAAGGGAGTCCCGTGGTTGTTTTTGATATAAAACCCTTATTTTCGGCTTTTTTAAAAAATTAAAAAAAGAAAAAACCTAAAAAATTAAAAATATTTGTTTTCATAAACATTTCCCTGGGTATCGCTTAAAAATTTAGCTCGAAAGTCAATAACCCCCGGGGGGGGGGGGGGGTTACTCAGTGGAAAAGGGTAAGGTATACAGATGTGCCGTCCGATAATTTCACATTTCACCCTTGCATAACACTGGGTCCTTTTTACCACCATGCTACTATATTGATGGGTCATTTTTTGAGGTCATTTTTTTTTTTTTTTTTTTTTAATATTTTTATTTTGGTTGCAATTACCTATGCAAATGGGATCAATTTTCTGATAGTCCCGGTAAAAATCACAATGAAACTGGTTGATTTTCGATTTTTTTTTCGGAAAGTTTACTATGAACACTGGGACCGATTTTGTAAATTACTATGAAATGGTGCGAAATTTCAAAGCCAACTATCTAAATGGGTCAAAATTCGGACCAATTATAGACACATGTAATGGTGGGTCATATTTTTGTACATTTGTCACTATAAACATGGGTCGATTTTTTACAACCCGTCCCGAACGCACACCTGTTCCCAAAATTTCCCCTCGTGATATAACCCCCAATCCTCCTCGTGCGCTCGGGATCGAAAAATGTTTTCTATTTTGCGGATAAGCTTTTTATCGGGATGGCGTGTTGCTGCTCGTGTAGATTGTGTCATCTCGAAAAAAAAATCTGAATTAAATTTGGTAAATTACAGCACAGTTGCCTGCAGAGCAATGTGGATATTTTTACACTTTGCTCAACATGAAAATGCACCATCAAAAGCAAACTGTACTTTTGATAAATATTTTGATATCTTTGCCCGATTCAATCAACATAACGCATGCGGGTGTTAGGCCTTAAAAATAAATAACAGAAACCGTTTAATGATGGTGCCTGCCCTTTGGGTATTTATCTCTCTTGGCAAAATGGTCCAAATTCATGGACTTAGTATTTCATGGGGTTCTGCACAACTTATCTTTGCAAACCCGGAAATGAGAGAAGATGCTGTCCCATTACAACACCCAGGAAAACAAATAAAATACTTTGCCAAAGTTCACTTGAAATTTGTGATGGGGCCAATTTCATGTAAATTGTTATCTGCAATACATACCAACTGGTTGAATAAGCCATTTTTTAAAATCACCTTTAAGGAACCTTGAATAATACCTAGAAATTGAGAATCAATTCTGTGGGAACCATAGTTTCTGCCTCTATTACATTGCAGAACTAAATTAACAAATTTTCAATATTTTGGGAACACCCTCCCACCCCATATCTAATCTCCGGCAATGTAGTTTTACTGCATGTTCTTGATTTGCCTCTTTTGAGTGAATTCTGAGAATTGGCTGCCAGATTTTCAGACTTGAACCTTGTGTCTGTGTTTCCAACAGATTTCTGCAACCAATTTGTGCATCAATGTGGCTGTAGCTTGAATACGACTGCAGCCAATGCCCCAAATTTAAACCAAAGTGACCCATGACTGGCTTGACTAAGCATGCCTAGTTTTTGTGTCGTCTTCAAGAATTTCAGAAGGCACTAAGGGAATTAACCTCTGGTCAGTAATTTCTGTGCTTGTGTGTGTGTGTCATGTGTCAAAATGTTAACCCTTAATCTATTGCTTCCGTATAGCTTCCATAAGGGCTATGATGAGGTAACTTTGGTGGAAAGGAGGGGTCGGGGTGGGGTCACATTTTGGTGATCTCATGTGACCTTGGTGACCTCAGATGCCCTTTGGCAGTCAAATGTTAACCCTTAATAATAGCATGCTGTAGAGTCCGTAAGGGCTAAACGAGAGATGTAACTTTTGGAAAGGAGGGGGCGGGGTGGGTTGCCATGTTGGTGACCTCATGTGACCTTGGTGACCTCATGTGACTTTGTGCCCCATTTCCACAACATGACGGCCAGACAACCACTCGCGGTATTATTTTATGGGGGGTTAAGGGTGAGAAATTTGTAACTTTAGGGAAAGTTTTTCATACACTCTTAAGGCAGGCTGACCCGATCAACAACCTCATTCCCACTTTACTCTACTCTCCATCAAAATTGGTATCCCACCAGTGCTTTTCATGAGCTGGGCACTTGGGCCTATTTTACCCTTGTCGCCGACTTTTTGCACCCTATGGGTAGAGACAAAAATGAGACCCAGGTGCCAGTTTTTCCATACTTTGGCACCCGAGTTTTGGTGAAAGAAACAGAATGTACTTCGAATAAGCAGCAATAAAATTATGAAATGTGGTGAAGAGAGAGAGGATGATATGGCCAAAAGTGCATTAGAAAAGCGGAAACTGGCAAAACTATCGTTACTACAAGCTAATGTTGGTTTTGTTTTGACATTGGGTCATGACTATCTCACAAACATAACAGTGACCAAAATTCCTGTGGGGAACATATGCAATGGGACGGTCATCAAAATGGCTGCCCCAAAATTGAGGTTTTTAGTATTGTCTTTAGGTACGACTTCATTCTGTCAGCTTGGTAGACATTTGGGCAAACGATGTGAAACATACCTTAGAGCTTAACATTTATTTATTTTGAGTTATTCTCGAGACATTTTAAAGACTAGAGGAGCATTTTCAACTATGAGGCCAAATAAAAAATGGTGTTTCTATAGTTTAATAGATAAATTATGCAGAAAAAAAATTACTTTTTAAATAATTTCGCATGATAGGGGCTTTGGGTCATATATACCTCCCGCCATAATTTTCCTTTCAAGCTTCGCATAAATACGGTTTCATGATATGATCGAAAAAAAATTCCAGACAAAAATCGGGGGGTCACGATGTCACTTTTGAGTTAAATAAACATTACAAAAGATACACATTTTTCGCCAAAATTAACTACATAAGTTCTATGGAAAAATCACTTTTCGAGGACATTTGGGTTAAGCTAAAATTTAGCCATAATTTGTTTTTGTGATTGTTTTATATAAGTTGCGCATCATGTCAAGTTCTAATAAAACAAAAAATCATGGGGTCTACCGAGTACCCTGTGAGAGATTCATGCGAAAATCCTTATTTTTCTTGAAAAAAATGAACCCTGGCGACATCTCAGTGCGTACAGCTCCGACAAAAACGCAGAATAATAAGCAACGTGTTGAGCGCGTGTCTCTGAGGTTGAGGACCAGCGAGTATCGATTCTTTCGATTTTAGGCCTATTAATATGCGCTTTCACCTTTTTATAGTTATGAATCCGAGTCTCGTGTTATCATACTTTTGTTAAATCCTATATTCTTGCAGTTTTGACAGGAGAGGCTTTGGGCATCCTCCAGGTTTTGACTTCTTATACTGTATTAGGGTTTGATAGATGTTGGTCTTAAAAGACAACATGTCAGTGAGGATTCTTCACCTGACATCTCGAATTTAACAGGAATATTTCAAATATTCAAATAAAATAACTTATATGGGAAAGGGCAACCACTTATACGAAGGGCCCACAGTCCCACAAATAAGCAGCAAACATTTTTCCAGCAGAAATAAATACCGAACCCAAATTCGAAACATTGGGTAAGCTAAGAGATTGTTTTCTATCTGAGTATATATTTTTAAGTACGATTACCAAAAATAAAAACATAATGCATATTATAGGCACTATTTGCGCGTTTAAAGCATCGTGAGTCTCGAAATCGGATTGACTCGCATTACATATTACGCATTGAACTAACAATTATATATTATTTTTCAAAAAGTGAAACAACCAGAAATTCATTGTGTGAGGAAATGGGGGACTAACAAAATGCGAAATTCATGTTAAATTTGGGTAATTTTACTGCTGAGAATAAGGGGACAGCCAAAGTCTCTGTTCGAGACAAATGTGCGGACAGCGCTCTAATGGGGGAGGGCCACTTACCCCTCCCACATCCTCATTGCCTCCAGGATGCCAGGGAAGACAATGAAGAAACCCGTGTTGAACAAAGGACAATAAAAGAAAGATGGTTCATGTTCAAAGGTACCATACCATAATCCACCCTACTCTCGCGTTCGTGCGTAAAGAATGTTTTTAGTTTGCGTAAAAACTCTTGCTACGCGGGATGTGCGCTCTTGTTTGTTAAGAGCGGGGCAAATCGACGCTTAAGGCTGCGGAAGACATTTCGGAAGATATTGAGGCTTGGCTGGGAAACGATGCCAAAAGTCGATATATGACCCAAACTCCTTAATACAGACTGCAAAGTGGTATGTCTATTTTACAATGTGCAAGATTTTTCCATAACCTTATTATTATAGTATTTATAAAAATTATCCAACATAAAAAGTAAAAATATGTATGCATATATAAATTAGTCTCAGATTGTAACTAATAATATAAAGCATGTTTCACTAATTAGATGTTTTATTCTTTGTCTCAAATTGTTGGATGATAGTTGTTTATGTATATAAATCGACAAGAAAGTAAAAATTAATACAAAACCAAATGAGCAGTGCAAACGCAACACCCGCACGCTCACCACATGTCCAAGCACAGAGATCCAAGAAAGCATTTCGCAACATTACAGACAAACAAAACACACAACAAACAATAACAACAACATAATAACTCCTTCAGTTGGTAAACAAGGATGCCTTTGGTTACAAAAAGAAGAAATGATGTTATGGATAAGACGCATTATATTTCTTCATAAACCGTTACAAATTTAAAAGTGCATAATTAACCATACGATATGAAAAGTAGGTATATTTGGCCACATCTGTGCATTTTTAATTTGGATGGGTACCTGTTCACAGCTTAACACTTAAATGCCATAAGGGGGGGTTTATAGGGACCCAACCTAATTAAAGCAATAATTTTTAATTTCAAAAATTTTAAGAAGAAAAGCAATTAAACCAAGGTATACCGTATTTTAGTATTATCAGTCATACTTTTTTAGGCTAAGAAAGAAATATTTACATTGGTGATTTGATTTTATATAATTGTCAAAGACAACATACTATTAAACTTGCGTTGATTACAATATTTTGTCCGTCTTTTATTTATTAAGTAATCTTTAAGTAAAGGCACCAGGCTGTGTACCTTGAGGAAACTATTACCTAGTCGTACAGATTCTTGCATAACACTAACCTACCCTTTAGTATTAAGGTGATTTCAGTTTTGATTTGGCAAGATTTCTTGGTTTCTTCTTTGCTATATATTATATCCCTAAAGTCCCTTAACTGCCTTTTTTCCAAAAATCAAGAGCGGACCCCTGCCTGTTTTAGGGGGAAATTGCACCTCGATCAACAAGAAAAATACTTTTACCTCTTTTTTTTTGCGGTCATCGTCAGGGTTGGAGGTCATTCCCGTATGAACATTAGGGATATAGATGGTATGAATGCACTGTGAAAGGGTTAAAAGAGACTCATAACGTCTTACTGGGCATACTAGTACAATAGCGGATAATTTTGGTCTGTTAATTTAAATCAAGACTCCATAATTCATTATTTTGAAGAAAACTAAATTATTCCGTAGTTGGCGGGTACCTGCACTGCTATATAGCTAGGTTCACACGCGAGGGGAGGGGTGGATGATGGCAACATCAAATTTCACAAAAAGGGATCGACCAAAAGCTCACTTTTTATGATATTTTTTTTAGTATAGAGAAATTTGAAAAAAAGTCATTTTTGATGATTTTTGACGGAGTGAGTCAAACCGTCAAAAAGACCATTGTAGGGGTTAGGTCTATGTTACAAAACCGGTTCGCTTTTTGCGCGGTGGGTCCCGATCCCATCCTGTGCCCCTCTAAAAGTAAATGAGGTGAAAAATTTCAAAAACTTTTTTTTCCACAAAAGAGTGAAACCTTGTTAAAAACACTCCAAAATGAGGGTGGTTTTGACTTTAAAGAGGAATTTCCACTTCAAAAGAGTGAAAATCACTCCACAAAGAGTGGATTTACACTCGTTTCGTTGTTGCCCTTGATTCGTTTAACTCCTCCAAGGAGTGTCCTTATACAACTCTCAAATATTGCGAAATTCGCTCTTTTGAGTGATTTTTACTCATTTTATAGTATTAAATCAATATCTGGAGTGTGTGGTGGTGGGTGTGTGTGTGGGTGGGGGGGGTGGGGGGTTATATTTTTAGCACCCCCCCCCCTCCATGGGACTGCTACTTATGGTCCCTGTTACCAAATGCTAAACCTATCTTCAAAAGCTTCCAGTAAATTGATGGGACATTCCTCTGGTATTTTAGCAGAAACCAAATGTGACGGTGCCGCCTTCGTCTGGGTTAGGGTTTGCTATCAAAGTCGATTTTACCCTCGTCTTACCAAGGCTTTTTTGTAACACCATTTTACCAAGAATTCGTTATAAACCACCCTGCTATGATAAACAGCGGATAGATATGGTCCTCCTCATTCCAATGACACCAAAAAGTGACTAAAATTACTCATCATCATGACATCACAAAGTCTGCAAGTCGGAAATATTGGTCATTTTCCATCACAGTGGTTTCAGCTCTAAATAATGGCATTTGGACTAGTTTTACATAAACGTAGAGGTGTAGAGCAATTGCTGTGCATAATATTTTTAAAAATGTATCAGAAAATATTCCTGCGGTGCGCAACCCCGCCACACCCCTTCGACTTTGACGGCATACACTAACCCGGTTTGAAGGTGTCCCGTCAATTTTTTTTCGCTTTAAAATGGACCGGATTAAGGTATAAAAATGATTATGGGTAGCTTTTTATGAGGCTTTTTGGCATATTAGCACACCGGGAGCCCAAATTAAAGGTGGGGGGGGAACACCCCTCCCCGTTTTTTAAGCGAAGGTTAAGGGGTTGGTTGACAGCCAATAGGTATTATCCCAGGCATTATTAAACAGCACTTCGCGAGATGAGATTACCACAATCCCCTTGTCACCAGACCCCCCACGAAAACTTTCCTTAGGAGAGCTAAATACTAAAACCATATCATCAAAAGCTTCAAGGCAATTGTTGAGACACCCTCTTCGGTCAAATTTAACAGGGGAAATGGTGAAGGACCCGATTTCAAAAGTCAATGGCTAAGGGGGGGGTCCTTGCCACTATTATTATGCGGTATTTTGAAATGTTCTGCAGAATATAGCAAGAAAAACACTAGTATACATAGAATGTTGTTCCATCATTTTGAGTCAAACCTGCATGAAAACATGATATTCAGTTGCAACATGAATTTTGGCCCTATTGTGTGTGAAGGAAAATACACACTTTTTTGCTGGCCACGCACTTTATGACGTAATTCTAACTGGTTCATGTCGCGTAACTATTTGCTACATATCAATATTTATTCGAGCGTATTACAAACTGTAGAATGTCAACAAATTAATTTAAAAACCTAAAATAAGCCTATGTTGTCATGCACTAAAGGTTTAAATACCAAATATATAAAAAATGGCGGCCATTTTGATGACGTCATTCTGAAGCATGTTCCCCAGAGGAAATTTCGGGCAATTTTATATATGCGAGATAGGTAGGGCCACAGTTTCTAAAAATATCAAAATTAGCTTGTAGTACGATAGTTGCCAGTCACCCCCAAAAGCAAGCTCAATCTGCAGGCCTATTGGTGGGATTGGTTATTAGCATTGCTATTAATGTCCTTTTTTTTTTTTTTTTTTTTTTTTTTTCTAATATGACTACTGGTCCTAAAAAGCAGCACCGGGTTCGCTGGAAATTATAACGACCAGGACCCGATCTTTCAGATTTTTGGCTCCTGTTCTATGTTGATCTAACAAAAGGTCTGTTGGTATTAGGAGGGTCGTATTTTTCTTATTACCCCAGTGAAATGTAAGCAATATTGGCACCTTTTTTGAAGAGCGCCCCCAATTTCAACATTTGATATTTTTGCACAGTTGAGTTGATAATTGTCATAGGAAACTCTACATGCGAACGAGAATCCTAAAAATGCGTATTTATCACAAATTAAAGCGATTTTGTAATTGAATTGGGATCCAATTGGGGCTTACGGCGAGCTGGAAAAATGGCTACATTTAGTCCGTCCATGATGAAACTAGTGCCACCTCGAGAAACTAACTCTAACTGACTTGCTCTGACTGATTAAAACAACTAATTGGTGAGCGTAGACACGTACATAGCGCTAATTCCCGGCTATCTCACATCGAAGGCCGTTTCCAGCCGTTTAATGATACGGGGATCCCGATAATTAATTATTCTAGTACAAAATTCCTTCGTTGTGATGACACATAGTCATTTTCAAGCTTAATCATTCACAGGTATAGTTTACTAGCATACCATGCAACCGTGTAAAAAATCTCCAAATTTTTGAAAACAGTTGGGGGCGCTCTATTCAAAAAAAATGTGCTAATATTGCTTTAAGGCCCCGGAATTGTCCTTTTCATGTTAGAAAACAAAAATTTCTTCAAATGTGGTTCTACAACATTAAATTAACAAAACAAACTTCCTTTTGCGAGCCAATTAGTACCACATTTTGGCTTCTGTCAAACAGCTGGACCGATTGACTCATTATCATGCTTGAAGTGTCCGATATTGCGATATTATCGGATCCTACACATGATAATGATAAATTGGATGATTTACACACCAATATTTATTGTTCACTTTGAGTTTTAAAATATTGGGCTCGACTGTCTCGCCCAATATTTTTGCATATCATAGCTCGACCAATAATTTGGGCGAATCCATCCAGACTTTAAAAAAATTGTAATCAGATGTTTTGGTGATATGCGCTTCCATTGTAAGGAGAAAAATCATGAAAAAACAAAAAAAAAAATAAAAAACATCAGATTGATTGGGTTACCCACCCTTAATTATATCAAGTACAACGCTTGCAATTATTAACCACATTAAGCAAACTTAATTGTTTCTATTAGAGGCACATCTGAAGGGAAAGGTAAACTCCAGACATGAAAATTAAAAAGGACAAGTTAATCATTCAGCTTTTTAATCCATACCTTAAAATTGATTGTTTCAGCTGGACATCAGGTGAGCCAATACAACAGTATGGCCAGGACTCTCAAGCTATCCCAGCCACAGCAGAGAATGATCGGTATGTGACTATGAGTTGAGCTTAGTTTCCATTCATGCAGTCGGATCACGCTGGGCATGGTGGATTTTCAATAGCTCATTTAAGGTAAGTTGAAGACTGTGGGAAAGATTGTTGTATTGTGCCACCACCCATTTTGAATTCGCAGCCTTAACGGAATAAAAATGCATATTGAAGGATGTGGTGGCAGAATTACTAAATTCA
>JAMKCH010042672.1:0-12684 GCA_023653785.1 Ophioderma brevispina | reverse complement strand
TAGAATCAGCTAAATTACTTTTTAATGATTTTTTAAACTACAATCTTTTAACGTATATTTTTTACGCTATACATTAGAGAGCCAAACTTATATATTGAATAAAAACAATCAAACTAATTATGTTCTTTTTGGAACACAAACACAACACAAATATACCTACATACAAGTTTATAATCAGTTTTATACCATGATTTTTTTTATAGGCCAATTATATTTTTCTCTATATTTTGGTTCTAAATTGGAATTGTTTCACGAAGGTTACTCTATGATACTCATAAGGCTTTTTGTAAGTTAGTAATATATTATGCGTTATACACAATACTATATCAAGGGTCGAAGCGTAGGCTCTCTTGTTTTAATTTTTGGACTGAGTTTGAGATCAATATCAACTTGTCCCTCTAAGTCGATTCACAGGCCCTAGTTCAGTAGTGGATTTAAGCATTAAATAATTAAATAGGCCTAAACCACTACAAACCCTTTAATATTTTGCTCACCATGGTCGGGAGAAATGACATTTTGACAATTTATAACCCCATTTAACCCTCGTCTTACAGTGGCCAATGCCAAAGCTTTCGTAAAAAAAATTCCGGGTAATCATTTTCTCACCATTATCCCGGTCATTTAGCGAAAAAAAATGTGAAGGCACCTCACCGGGGTTAGGGTATCCCATCAAAGTCGAAAGGTGTAGGGGTGGTTCCACCCAAAAAAAATCTTTTATGGTACATTTTTGAAATTAATTATGCACAGTATGGCTCAAAACTTTTAATATTTATGCAAACGAGTCATTGCCATCATTTGAGCCTGAAATGCATGAAAATCCGATATCCCCTATCAAGTTTGCGGCAAAATCAGATTTGCTGCCTAATTTTAATTATGGAAAATCCCAATTTGCCGACTCGCGACTTTATGACGTCATTGTGACGCCATACTACGTATGTTAGACTGTTTTGGGTATCAATGGCAAAGAGGAGGACCATAGCTAATCAATTGGTATCAAAATTTAAGCCTCATCGGGTGCTTTATAAAAATAACGAAGTTCGCTGGGGGAGGGGGTTTATTTCGGTTATTGCTTTACAAAATGATAGTTCTGACCTGTTGATTAACCTAACAAAATTAAAATAAACACTTCAACTCAACCGCGGATTACATATTATTGATGCCGTTTTAAAGAAACAATTGGCGATTTTCTCATGGTAATTATGCATTAAAGCCAAAATGATAAATGCGTTCTTTATGCTTTTATCATTCGTGTATTCATAGAACTCTCGTGAACCGTAAAAGAGGGCATTAAAATAACATTATAACAACTTTTTATTCATTTAATTTCTTTGTCCCCTCCAAGGAAAGTGCGTTAAAATGGGAACTCATTGTTAACTTTAATGTACTTTCTGGTGACGCGAATTATGACGCTGATTACCAATGTTGACAATAGGGTCATCCCAGAGCTAATTACCTATTGTGGTAAACTTCAAAGCGAGGAGTGGATTATCATACTCTAATTACTGATAATTTCCCTAAGTGAATGTAAATTAATGGATAACAATACACCTTAGAAGACACACTGTCGGCAATCACATTTCATTTACAATCATAGTTTAATTGAGTTTTTGGCTGACCATACTAACCATAAATTTGGAGATCCCTCAATCTTGAGTTCATTTTGATCCTTAACCAATGTTACTACTAAATGGATAAATTGGAATACCTGGCACTGTATCCACCTATAATATTCCCTTGAAACACATATGTTCTTAGATCAGGGTTCGGAAACTTCCGTAAGAAACCTGTTTCTTCCGGAAGAATGGAAGAAAACTGGAAAAAAGGCATTTCTTCCAGTTTCTTCGGAAGAAACTGGAAAACTTGGAAGAAACTGGAAGAATAAGAAATGTCATTATGAACAACATGCTAAATTACACCATATTCATCTGCTGCTTTGCACTTCAATCACAAGGCTACTGTAGTTTACCTTAAATTTTACAATCTTTTTTTTTCCAAAATTAATTTACAAGTTTATGCATGTTAGTATACCTTGCCAGTATACTAGTAAAATTTGTTCACAATGTTGTTTTGACTTGCTATCAAATTAAACAGATATAATTGTAACTTATTTTCAAGTCCTTTCCATGTGCACATTATACTATCACATTTGTAATTGTAGAATGCAAACATGAAAAGCTGGTTAAAATCTGTATGCCCAATTTGTTAATTTTAAAATACAAATCATCAAAGAAGCACCCATTACGTGTTCTTTTGTTTTTTTTTAGCTTAGTGGAGCAACCTGGGATAGGGAAAATATATTTTGAAGATGTTCGTCTTTACAAGGAGACTCTGCATGGCCGTAGCTTTTGTGCAAAGTGAGAATCCGTTTCTTCCAGTAATTTTTATATTTAGGCCTTGTGAATAAAATGTGAGTTTTAATTATGACATGCATGGGTAGGTCGGGGGTCCCTGCAATGGTTATTTTTGAATTAATTTCGCTTATTTCAATTCATTACCTGTATAATATAAAACCAAAACTTAATCATTTGCTTTAAAAAGAAATTTTTTTCATGACTTTTAGTTCTTCCGCTTTCATGAAGAAACTGGAAGAAACCTTTTTCCTTCCAAGTGGAAAAAACCGCGGAAAACCGCGTTTTTTTCCGCCTGTGGAAGAAACTGGCAAACCTGGTTCTTATTAGTATTTTAGAGAGGCCATAATGCCTGCTTTAACCATATTTGGACACTTTTTAACCTTTTGGACATTTTGACTTCCAAATGTTTCATTGAAATGGCTAGCACTTTAGTTACTGGAAGTAACTGAACTATTTCCTTAAAGTATTTGAGAAAAGAGTCGTCTCGTCGGTGCCGAGCAAGCTCAAAAGAGTGTTTTGACTAATTTATTTATTTTGTTTTAGACAAATTTGAACTTGTTGGCCATTTTGACCCTACAAAGTGTCAATGATATGGCTAGCACTATATTCAATTAATTTTAGTTCTTTGGGAAGTAAATTGTACATGTTCCCATTAAGAGTGAGAAAGGATGCATTCGACTCATTTATGGATTTGGATAATTTTGTCCTATTTTTTTGGCCAATTTGACCATATAGTGTAAATTGGAATGGCTAGCACTCAATCCGGTCATATGTGTGTTCCCAATGGGATGTAACACCCACATGTTCTGAGAAAATTCTAAGAAAAAAGGCAATCTGCACGATTTACCTATTTTTGGACTATTTTGAACCCTTTTTGCCATTTTTTACCCCAAAATTAAAAAATTAGAATCGCCAACACCCCATACGCTACTTATGTCCCATGAGGATGAGCATCCACATGGTTTGGATTTTTGTACAAATTACACGGCCGTCAAAACTTTTTCTGAGTCCCTTTTTGTGCCATCTGGCCGCCGTCGATTGGCAGCTGCAGTGGATGACTTTTCAAATTTTGCCCTACTGGTAAGTTGTTAGAGACACCATACAAGAAATGAAATAATTGCACCACACATAAAATAAGCATTAGCAAGTATTGTGATCCAGAACTTTAAAGTTTGTTTCCAGTATCTCAGTTTTGCTCTAATACAGAGCTTTCACAGTTTGTTTCCATTATCTCAGTTTTTGCCTTCTATACAGAGCTGTCACAAATTACAGTAGACTACTGAAAATTGACAATAGTTTTTTTGATCACCATAAAAACAATATACCTCACTTATATGCAGGGATGTAGCTACAGTGGGCAGTGGTGGGTGGCAGAGCCCACCACTCACTAACTTCCTAGCCACCCCTAAACACCAATTTAACTCTAGATAGGGCCACCACTCCACTCAAAGAGCAAAACATTGACAATTTTAATCATTTATGTAAATTTGGACATTTTAAGGCATAACATTATAAAATTGTAAAATTTCATCAAATAACACCCACACTAAAAATGTGGCTAGCTACACATCTGCTATAATGGTTGGTTGCATTTTTTTTTCAGAGAGGGACTGAAATATGCTGCCCATGCCAATCTGGTCGATAACCTTTTCAATGGTAAGTTTTTTTCTTGTCTAAATAATTAACAAGCAAATGCTGATATACAAGCATTTTTAGGTCATCCAATGCAATCGGAAAGACTTTATGTCGGCTTGATTCACGTGTCTGTCTGTCTGTCTGTCTGTCTGTCAATCATTTAGTAGTATATACCTTTTGGTTGACACTCTTCACCTTGCTATAACTTTATATTTAGTGGCAGGTGATGGACATCACGTTCCATACTTGTAAGCTTATACATTGAGACATGGGGCCTTATGTGGGGTAACAGATAGGGGTCCTAGGTCATCAGGGTTCACTAGTCTTTATATGAAATAGTATCACTTGGTTGGCAAACTTTGTTCACTGACCAGGTTCATACTTTGTATGCTATACATTGAGACAAGGGGGTCTTATGAAGGGCTCAGATGAAGGGTTACAGATGGGAACGTCAAATGTCATTCGGCACGTTGTCACATCATGACCTATCTGGGAGCACTGTCCTAGGTCCACATTTTTGTGGTCCTCAGCATAGCTGACACGACTACTTTGCAATCTGTTTGTGTGTGCTTGTGTATGTTCGCGTGTGTGTGTGTGCGGCATGCGTTGTGTGTGTGATGTTCTCTTACATGAAATTAGGAGTGTTAAGGATAGCCAGGTGAAGTACACACTAAATCTTATTGATAATTCAAAATTTTGTTTAACTTCAGTCATGGGTCATTTAGGAGTTTCACTAATTATGTTCAAAGCATTGGTCAAACTGATATTAGACTAATCCTTTGCAATTTTACAGCGATTTCTTCACGAACAAAAGAACAAGACGCAAAATGTAATTTTTAAGTACTGTTGGAATGAAATGTTGAATTGAACCCCTGTATGTGGGCTCAACTTAACTTATAGTTAAAGACACTATCAGTATTTTCAGCAAAGGTCAATATTTGAAATTGCAGGGATAGCTTAAAAGTGAAGAAGTACAGGTATAGGAATTCTTATTATAAGTTCCTTTTTCCACTTGAGAGAATTGAATAAGAAAAGGAAGAAAAAAGGAGGCAACGCCAGTGTTCTAAGATACGATTCGCCATTTAATTCCGTGTTGTAGTAATTGTTCGAATGGACAGTAACTACTAAAATTTCAGATTTGTTCCATCATTAGGTTGCTTCTGGTCTACATTTGTAGGGTATGTAGGATACCCGTATTGTTACATAAGTCAAAAATCTGATTTTTGATGATTTTTTTGTATTTTCTGATTTAGCAAATCACTGTAGGCCTTTAACTCTCAAGGCTAAGAAATCTTTTTAGGTCGCCTATCAAAAAACTGGTGGCTACCTGATTTGTTTGTCAATTTTCATGTGTCTGTCAGTCTGTTGTTTAAATTTATATTCATCTAGTAGTTCTCTTAGGTAAATGCTGTTATCATGGGGGCAAATAAGTATGTGGACAAAGATTTTGTATAACCATTCTTGACCACATTGTATTATTAACTGTCTGAACCCATCATGTTTTCAGTTCAGTTACAAGGGGCGGGGACAACAATTCCCAGTGCGTAAAGTGCAATCAGAAAACCAACCAACTACAAAGCCCACAGCACGTCGGCAACTAAGAAAGCAGCTTCGGCAAAATCTCACACAGGGAACACCAAGAACATCGCAAGCATCAACTGAGGCCCAAAGAGAAACCAGTCAAAATGATTGTGAAGAGAATGCTCGAATGGGGGCTACAGAAGGACAAAACAGAAGGTGGATTCCAGTAATACAGGCTGAGGCGGGAAGCACGGTGGACTTTGACGGCAAGAGCATTGAATGCCATCTTAGTCGAACGATAGGCAGGACAGCAGGTAGCAGTGGAATTCCAAATGTTTTCCTGGTAAGGAGGAATGATTCGTCCAAGTCGGGGCCTTGCCCATAAGCCATACCCTATGTACAAAATTGCCAAGTTGAAAAATGAGAGAATGAATTCTTGTTCTAAAATATGTTAAAATGGGAGTTCCTTCTGTTGGGGGAAAAGTTTCCAACATTAACAACATATGAGGGGCTTTGTGAGAAAGAACTGTAACATTTTCCAAAAGTAGTGTGTCTTGGAAAGAATTCCAATTTTCAATAAAATATCTGGTCATTGGATTTTCTGAAAATAAGAAAAAAATTGGGGGTCTTGGGGTGCAGTGCTCCAGTGTTAAACATGACCTACATACATGCATTTCCCTTCCCTACCCCAAAAGAGGGGAGTGTCCTCAAGGGCTCCTTTAGTATAAACTAAGGTACTATAGGTTATTTGGATTCTGACATTGACCCGACCTACAGTGAACCATATGTGTAATTTACATTGAATCAAGGAGGGCCTACATTTATTCCTCATTAAAAAAATGATTTGTATTGGTACCAACATCATTAGCATATGTTCACAAGATTTTAATGTTGAACATTGTGTGCTGCCAGCATTATATGAATTTAGCATAGAAAACCTGGTCAAGTATGCTGAATGAACACAATTTTACGCCATTGTTTGCTGTTAGTTGTGAATATTATTTCTATGTACCCTGATCACCTCTAACATACATTTATAACAAATTGCAATTCTGTCATTCTTTCCTTCCTTCACCGAAAATTTTAATATCACAGTCGAGTGACAAAGAACGGCAAATAAAGCAAGTGCTCATTGTCCAAGAAAACATCGCCAAAGGCTGGACCTGAAGAAGACATTAAAACGTGGTGCTGCAAATACAAGTGGAGAAAATGTCTTGTCACTTCTTGCAAAGGGCAAGGATACTAGTGAATCCCAATCACGGTGCAAAGATACTGACAATCAGAACAGCCAGTCACCTAAACTCTGTTAGCAGCCCAGTAGAACATGAAAAATCACCTGTATCTGGATCTGGAAAGCCCCACAGGAAAGATGACCATGAAAGAATATAGCAAAGGGGGTGGTTGCAGTTTTTTTGGTGTTTCTCAATGGAGAAAAAACCACCAGCAGGGATGGGATACGGCGATGTGAGCAGCATAATTGGCCTCAATCAGAAGGAAGCTAGCAGAAAAGAAGAAACAGAAGTGGAAAAGGGAACTAGGTGAGTGGACGTGCACTGTCAAATAGCACTTTCCCCATTTGCAGTCTTGATCAGTGCATTTGAAATATTCATTGCTAGAAGGGAAGTATTCAAAGTCAGATTTGAGTGTCTAGTCTCTAGTACTGTCTTATGCTTCATGTGGTTTATTCTGTTGAAGCATGTCTGGTTGATGCCAAAGACTAGTAGAAAGTGTTTCTAGAGGGTTACCTGCTAGAAGCCACCATGGGAATTTTGGATTAACCCCATCCACACACAGGGATGTAAGTTTTCAGGCTATATCCTGAATTCAGGCCTTCAGTTGCTCCAAATTTCCGCAATTTTACTTATTTTAGCCTGTTTTCGAGGCTTTTTGGCCAAATTCACATTTTTCCGGCCGCGGTCAGGCTTTGATCTTCAGGCCCTTACATCCCTATAGTCACACACGGGGGGGACAGCATGTACCCCCACACAAAGAAGGAATATTTATCAATGTTACCCCACATAAAAAAGGGAAATCCAAACAAACAAAAGAAAAAATGACTTTTAAAAAAAAAAAAAAAAAAAAAAAAAAAAAAAAATAACAAGTTGAAATAAGTCTGGCTCTGTGCAAAATTAGTTTTCTGAAGTGTTGTTATGACATGAATTGAATTCCAAAGAATAGGTACAGGAAGCTTACTACTTTTTCATGTATAATAATGATATTTCACCTGTCTGAGAGTCATTCATTGCAGTTCGCCAGCACCAGTCGTGTCCTGGGGAGCCAGTTCACCCTTTTGTGATGAACACTTTGGTGTTGATGTAGTTTCTCCTCTTTGAAGATGGACAAAATGGAAATAAAATTAACCAGTGGACAGTACCATCTTTTGGACTTTCTTGTGCTCAAGTTCTTGATTTGTAGGATTGGAACCTGTACTGAATGATTTGGGAAGAATCTTTGACAAATAAACCTTAATCCCCAAATTTTAGTATCAATTATAACGTCACTTCCTTGTCTGCTGTTGAAGATGAGCAGATGGCACTGAAACGTCAGCAGCAAGCTACGCCAGAGGCGGGTTAAAGCAGAGCGCGATGATGACAACAAACTGGAGGGTTTTGGGGCCAATCAGGATTAGGAGCTTCACAGACCCAGAAAGATGAGAAAGACCTCAGTGGTGGCATAAGCTTCGGATTGTCAGGGTCACCGCAGAGAGCAGGTGGGATACAGATTGTAGAATGTAAATGTGGTCTTTGAGAATGTTAGCAGCTTTTCCAAAGTTGCAAACTGCCATGCCCATTTTGGTTGTTGCAATAATGTGATCCTGTAAGTTCCTGGACCTGGACCTAGCCCTTACTGTAGCAGTAACCCTAAATGTGTACTTGTGACAATTCATACTTACAACCAGGAGGGGAAGTAGCTGAATGATCTCAGGCTCTGGTTGTTGGTTGGTTTGATCAAGCAGCCTGTGTTCAAGGTCCATGAGTCTTTTTTCTTTGTCTTGTTCAAATAGTTTCCATAAGGTCAGAAATTGCAGAATCACTGATCACCAAAAAAATATGATTATGGATTTCCTCTTTGCTGCCACTTGCAAAAGAGAAGGGCCGGGTATATATAATGGGTGTTGGCATCTCATGGCACAACAGTCATGTAAAGCTGTTGGACCCATGTATCAGTTGAGTCGTTCTTGATCATGTTAACGTTGCAGACCTATTGAAAAGAGTAAGGGATATCTGGCGTCTTTTAATGCACTCATCATTCTAGGCACCGGGGCCCTTCCAACCTGCACTAGGCCAGCATGGACAGGTAGGCCATAATCCATCATGGAAACATGCTGAGGCTTCATCCTGCATTAGACTGAAATAGCTAATGGTGATACTGTAATCACAACTAAAATAGATGCAATTTTTTCCATGTTTGAATAATTGAACACAGAGTGATGGCTTAACAAGTGCTTCCAAGTCCAAGGACCCGATGTCATCCCAGACCGTTTCCCCAAGGAAAGAGGTCACCTCAAGCCTAGGCAAACTTGCCACGCAGAAGTATACTCCAGCTGCCATGAGGTCATCTTTTATTATTGGGGTAAGAGCATAATTTATTGTTCAGTGCAAGAAACCCAATGCTTCTATAGTTTGTCTGTGACTAAATCGACAGGAGCATTATCTCCTATTTGCTTTATTTATTCAGACAACATGAAATCCCTTCAAAGCTCCAACTGACTAGCTCAATGTGTATGAAATGATGCCTTTCAGAACAGGCTGATAACCTACCCTTGTTGGTCCCAGCTGCTTTGCATCTCCAGTGTTATTATATCTACATTAAGTAGTCTTCTTAGTAGGGAAACAATTCAACTCTCCCAATGGTTCATTTGAACTTAGGCAAATGAACCACAGATTTTTAGGATAAAGGAAATTTAAAACCAAAAAATGTCTCATCGTACTCTCATAAGCATGCAGTGTAGTTAAAAATTTTGGCAAGAAACAAATGACTGCCAATTGTGTTAAGTTGTCGTTAAATTTTTATCCTCACTCACTCTAAAAGTCTGCTCCTACGATACAGAGTACAAAAGTCATGGACTAACCTTTTAAGTAGTTACTAAGTATTGAACATTAGCAGCTTAGAGGAATATCATCATTGTGAGGTTTGAGTATTTGCAATATTTTTCTTGATATTTTTTCAGGGAGATCCTGTTCATTCTCACAACATGGCAGTCAAACAGCTGGAGAAGAAACAATGGCTGGAGGAATTACGTAAATAAATATACTGACTGCATGCCCAGAGGGGCACAGTTAAAGCAGTTATCAAAAGATAAGGTCTAAGGCAGCAACTCATCCACCTGCCTTTTTGGGGGACAATAACTTCCCGTTTTGGTAGGATGCAACAATGTGGTTGAAAAATGTTGCTAAAAGACAAGCACAATATGCTTGTTGAAATGGAATATCTAAAAATGTTGATAATTTTTTTATGATGCTGGTTTATGAAGACCAAGTAAATTTTGTCTCAAAAGAAAATGCAAAACCCATTTGTTTTCAAGGCTATTCAAAATGGGGACAAATGTAGATGTTTGGCTCATCAAAGAACAAAAAAAACAACCTGAAAAATAAGTTCTACATGATGATGTTCAGTAAGCTATGTACACATACAAAAAAGCATATATGGTTCGCCCGTCTAAAATGGTTCTATGTAATGCACTTTACATAGGGGAGTATAATTGCTAACAAAAACTACAGGTGTCAAGTGCTAACACGTAATTAGACAAACACTGGGTGAGTTAAACACAGTTCAGATCCAGCAAATCTGCCACATACACAATAACGATTGTTTATTGATCACTGTGTATTTGACAAGTATGGATGATTCTGTTGCTTTTGGGAACATTTTGCGGAAAAAAAATTGAAGGGGATTTATTAGCGGAGAAGCATAATTGCAGAAATATGGTATTGATTCAAATTCAACAGAACGGCAGACGCAAGGAAGCTCAAGGCACGCAAGGAAGCAAGAAAAACAAAAAAAGACCGGAGTTTGATGACCGTCTGACATCTCAGTGGGCTGAACAGTGAACCGTCACCCAGGTCAAAACTGTGGCACCACACCCACGGGAAGCCTACACAACCGTTGACGACATCGTTGTGAAGCAGGGGCGGAGACTACTGGCCAGGTGGAGACATCACCTCAGAGGAAACCACAGTGCTGATGCGGTCCAGAAGGAAGAGGAGGAAGACTCGTCTACAATGTAGTACTTGGAATGGACTTCAAGGGGTATCCAATTCACAGTTACCACAAGCTGCATGGATAGTGGAATTGGGACCACGCATGCAAGTTTCAATGTATTTAAAATCTTTTAACCAAATTAGCCATGATGATCACAATGGGCAAAATCTGGAGATTAATATTTACCCAATCAGAACCATGTTACTCATCTGGCATAAGCCCTCAATTTATCGCATTTTTATCCCCCTGGCTTGAAAAGCAGTAGGGGGATTTTGTGATTAGGAGCGAGTGAGCGTGAATGCGTGTGTTTTTTCCAGAGATACATTGTGGGGTTATTTTGCAAGTAATTGAGTTACATTGTGGGTGTATTTGCTGTCGGGATCCCCCAGTGAAGTGCTTTTAAAACGGTCTAAAACATCATTGTGAGCATAAAAAAAGAAAGAAATAATTACCCCCTCTCATGTTCTGTATGTTACTGTGTGTGGGGGACACACACCCCACAGAGCGACACCAACTTTTCAACGGTTCACATCCAATAATGCATTGCTATAATAAAATAACAGTACCTCAATGCTAGTGATATACAAATTTTAGACCCCCACAATTCACAACCACAAATCACCCACAATGTAGATGTTGTTGGTATGTGTGTGTGTTCCAGTTTGGGTAGTTCAATATGTATGGTGTGTTTTCAGTTTGGTTAGGTTTTCGTTTTCACGTATTCGAAACGTTGACGTCGCTTTAAACCATTTTATATGTTTGAGAATCTTCCGCACTATATTACTATACACAGCTGGAAAAAACCATAAAAAAAACACTTCTCAAAATCTAGGCTCTCTCGACCTTTGGTGTCCAAATACTTCCCAACACCTTGGATCAATTTTCCCCTTAAATTACATGAATCTAAACAGAATGCATTCCTCAAATGCAGTTTAATCTGTGCACCCTGGTAACGAGACAGTATTAAGCCGCATGCGCAATCGAACTCACTAGGGTAAACCCATCTTGGTAGTCAATGCTGGCCCGCCATGTTCATCAAATAATAAGGCCTAATGCTGCCGCACCGCGTGAGGGCAAGGAATTCAGGCTAATTATTTACCCCGGAAGTAGCAAGTGTTGCAGAGAGATTTCGGCATGTCATTTTGTTGTGATGTCAAGGATGCTGTCTTTTTTTTAAAATTTTACCAGCGAGATGTCCTAATTCTTCTGTGGAAGTAGCATTTGCAACGATAAATGAAAAACAACTGCAGGAACTGATTTACGCAAAAGATAGCGCTCACACCCAGAGGAGTACCACTGTTGGAGTTAAGATTTTTCGGTCTTATTTGAAGGATAAATCGCTGGATCCAAAGTTGAACAGTACAGCAAAGACAACTCGCAGAAGTCTTGAAGCAATTTTATTGTTGAAGTCGCGTGAAGATGGAGATAACTACAAAACCAGATCTCTTATAAACCTCAGATCAGCGATAAACCGTCATCTGAAGAGGTGTGGACAGGTGATAGATATTTGACAGAGCCAGTATTTTCCCAAGGTAATTTATTTAATCAAAGGCTGCAATTTGAACGTGAAGGATATGGTTTCACCAGTAGCTATCCACCTATGATGAGATGATGTTAAAACAAAAAAAAAACACCCAAAAAAAGTTGTATCAGGCGGCTTGTGACAAGATACACCTCCTGGCTTGCAGAGTAAGGGCTGGTGAGTTGATTTAAATTTGAGGCGAGGCAGAGGAGAATTTGAGAAAAGTTAGAAAAAAGGATCACTTGTGATAGCAGAGGACAGCAAAGGAAGGCGTTATGTGTATCAAGCCAAAAGATGAAATGGACAAAGAAATAAGAGAGATATTATGCAGTCCAGAATAGAGGGGGAAGGAGGTATGCTACCGGTGGGGATAAATGTCCGTGGCATCCGTTGTGAAAAAGGACATCTCCAGATAAACCCCAAAAAATAGTGCATTCTTGCAAGCACCGGGTG
>JAMKCH010042671.1:0-19210 GCA_023653785.1 Ophioderma brevispina | reverse complement strand
GACAAATCACATTAAAAAAAGAACATACTAAGAAAATGTTTTTAAACAATTATAAAAAAAGAAAAAATATACACGCTCAATTTATAAAAATAATTAAAATATATTGTTTTTTTTTTTCAAGTTAATTTTTTAAAGACTGTTCATACTATATTCTTGTCTTGTATTTCATATATATAGTTTTTTATACTTCTTTCAAACAAACAACACTTTGTACTAACAAGTTGCCATAAAACTTCACGAATTCAATCTGATATTGTGTCTACCCGTTTCTTTCTTACATAATACGTATTTCCCAACCACATGAGAAACCCAACAAGACTCACTCCTTGGGGCGCCCTTTCCGTTTTAAAGGAATTTTTTTATAAAAACTTTAAAAGTAATTTGATATAACAGGTGAGAAATTCCAGTAATGCATCCCTCCGACCACACCGCAGAGCCGGCACCACAGACCCACGAGAGCACTTGAAAGTATTTTACAACATGATATGAAATAAGTTGTCTTATAAAACCAGCTCACCCATCCGGTCTTATAAACCATCATCCACATAGCCAGATAGTATAAAACCACACCACATAGCCGGTCTTATACAATCAGCACCACAGAGCCCGTCTTATAAACTTAGCAACAGAGAGCCATTGTTGAATTAAACCACACCACAGAGCCATTGTTATAAACCAGCACCACAGAGCAGGTCTTATAAAATCAGCACCAAAGCCAGTCTTAAAAATCAGCACCACAGAGTTTTGGATTCAAAAACCATCATATATTTGTCAAATTTGGTCTCCATTTCATGCTGGTCCCCTCAAATGAAATCTTACTTGTTCTTCATTAATTTCAGACAACTTATTTTCAAGTTATCCATGTCTGAAAATTACTTTTTGCAGACAATAAGTAACGCAACCCCAAGTTTTCCCTGTTCGCTACAACCACTTTTACATATATGACTTGTTGGCTTAAAAGTTGATGTATCGCAAGAACTTAAGACAGCAAAGTAGGTCCCACGATCCATCATCGCGGTAACATTGTTTATGTTGCACGAAAGCACGGATTAATCTAATATTATAAACACACCACCGGGCGGCCCTGTGGTTCTGAATTTCAAGTGCCTTCTCGTGGCTCGGTGTTTCGAATTTCAAGTGGCCTGCTCGTGGCGCTGTGGTGCTGGCTCTGCTGTGCTGGTTGGAGTGGCGTGCCGACCTGGAAATTCCCAATGGATGGTCCGGAATGGGTCCATCCTTTACTGCTCAGCCTTGAGGACTTTTCTCACCCATTACAGAGCACACCTTCAGAGTATGTGAAAGGAAAAAAGTTCCATTCATGGTTTTAAAACGTGGGTCTAAGTTGATTCTCCTCGAGAATACCAGCTATTGTGTTTTCAACTATATTCTTAAAGGTGCATTTCGGATTTCAGCACCTTCTGTTTTTAATTCATTGATCACTAGATATCCTTGAGAAAGCTTATCTTCTCAAATTTGAGCTGATCCAGATCTTGCTGTTTTGTTTATGAGCACTTGCTTGTTCCCAGCGGTGCCATAGGCTACTGTGCTGTATTTCTGTAATTTCTGTCCGTTTACAGACAGAAAATACAAAATGCGAATTTTCTACAGATGGCGACTGAATGTGAACGTAAGATTGGGCACACGTGGATACTACGGAGCTAAGGGCAGCTATAAAATCTCACATTTAGGTAAGCCGGGGGGGAGGGGACGAGGCGTGGATCCGAAATGACTCCTTACTGTTAAGAAATTATAAGCAAACAAAACAGTTATTTTTTTTTTTTTTTTTTTTTTTTTTTTTTTTTTAACAATTTTAATTGTAGAAAATAAAATTCATTATCAGAATTGCTTAAATGCACTCAAAGGATCACATAATTTTTGTCACACTTGAGAGATTGTGTCCCAAAATAATCAAGTATTGAGGAAATAACATGTTGTCAATTTGACAGACACTGTTAATCAGCGGAACATCTGACCCTGCAAATGCTTACATAGGCTCTAGATAACAAAAAGCTTGTGAGTGTATGTTAACAAACAAAAACTGCTGAACTAGACTAAATGGTTACAAACACCTAAAGCTGAAGTATTGTCTCTTGACCTTTAATTCCACATACAATGTAATGTCAGAGGGTATGTTGATCCAATCCCATAATGCATTGCCATGGCCTCTACTGTTACCATTACTAAAAACACAGGTAGTGACTTAGGGATAAAAGTGTTCCCTTAAAGTTTCAGAACACTAAGACATTTCCTGATGTAAAAATTCCCACGTACTAACGCTTTGCCGCTTAAAAAGTTTAAAAGCAGGGTTTTTTTAGAAGACATTTTGTGTGAATGCAATAGACGTAAGATGCAATAGCTGCCATTTGTCAGAAATTCCCATCAAAAAACTATTATGCCAAGTCTTGGTCAGGGCTCTTGAAATAGTCCTCAGGTGACACAGTCGTTGTAAAGAATTCTTCACGAGCTGGTACTGACTTAAGGAAAGTAATTGAGTTATTCCTAATGTTGGCAGCACAAAGGTTTGTATCATCTAGAGCTATTTCATTGCGAACATTTTGCACTCGCACAACAATTTCGCCACCTTCCACATAAGGCATTGTACCACCGCTGGTTTTCCTGGCAAGACCCAGGCACTGATTCTGTGAATAATCCCTCGAACCAGGTGGCAATAGATGTTGATCTGTGTTTTAATATCGATTATTCTTAGTAACTTATGAATAAAGTGAGAACCAAATTCAATATTGAAAACCAAGATCAAAGAATATGGAGAAACTTTATTTTAACAGGATTTTGCTCTAAATTTTGAAATTGTATCATCTGAACTTATTATATATTCTGAAACACAGCTTTGGCATTTACACAATTTCATGGTTGTGCCCAGTTAAAATCACAATTTAGACTAGGTATTGTATGCTGTGTATTGACATTAATGGGTTAATGCACTTTCGTCAATGACATTTTGCTACATCAACCACGCCTGTCTCGTTGGGCCAAGTTCAACAGGTTTGTTTTTCTCACGGGTGGTGGCAGTCCTCAAATGTAAGTTAGGTTTGAATTGAAACACAGTGAGACCTCAGCCAAATAGAGTGAGCAGGAGCGCATATCATAGGGCCATTATTTAAGTAGTTTGTCATCCCCCCACTACAGAAAAGGTTTGTAGGACCATCTTTATCCAATGCTAGGTAGTAGTGTCTCAACATTCAGTGTTGCCACTTTTTTCAATAGGGGCCAATTTAAGGTTACAAAGGGTCAAGCTTTTAAAATGCTCCAAACATACTAACTACCTAAGGTGTCAAACCTCAAAAGATTACTGCCTTCCAACAAGAATTACCTCTCGTTCCTTAATAAGTTAAGATTTTTGTATCTGAACCATTAGCCTAAAGTATATGTTGGATGGTCGTAAATAGTTTTGGTCAGCTGTTCACGCAATAGAAATATTAGACTGCCCACTGAATATACAGTATATTTGCTCTAAGGCAAAACAAAAATTTCTATTTTATTAAAAAAAAAAAAAAAATAGGTTTGTTTGTTTGTTCAGCCTAATGTTCTTATTTTTTTATTTCTATCAGACAACTTTATCCCATTCTAAGGACATGAACCAACCCATACCAGCTGCATGCACTGCGTAACCATGGTACCTTGCATGATGACACTCTCTCTAATATGTCTCATAGAAGATAGCTAGCAACCAATGACTTTACAGTATTTGTACACTAAACCCCCCCCACTGAAAAGACACTCTGGATATAGACTGAGATTGGACTGGACATGTTTTGTTGTTTGCGGACTGCCATGACACCCATCGAACACCTGGAATTGGACTTTGTCCATCCCATTGCCACAGGTGTCACCTGATTCTAATTTCAGAGAGGTGTTCCGCCGGTATGGATCCCAACGGAGTAGTTGTGACAACCCCTGGTTGCTGATGTAACAAACCCCGTCATGCTGCCTCAGTTGGTGGAAATATCATTTTTAGTCTGTGGAGACCCAATTCAAGTTGAATTAGCATGCTCCATGAAATGGGTTATTTAACGGTAATGCATCAGAGAAGCTTAACAGAGATCGTGAAAGCACAAGAGTTTACAGGTGATTGTAATTATTATATTTAATGCCTCAATATCAGATTTCTGTAGATTATTTTCCACGAAGAGGTAAACCACCCACACAGAAAAACCAGTGTTTATCCATCTTCTTCTCTAAAATGTGCAACGTGGGCATTCTCTACAAGTGCTGTTTTTAATGCAGTAAGTGTAATGCCAGCAGTGTCTTGGCAAAGACGGTATCCATGTCTTTCACACCTCTCTAACTGAACTTAAAATTAATTGAAAATTCTATCTGTGATATTTATTTTCCTGTACAGGTTTTAATTGACTGGATGACCAAGCTAGGCTACCATCCACAGCTATTAACTCTGTGTACCACATACCCTAACAGGGACTTATATCCGATGACAGCAAGACACTGGAAAGAACCTCAAAATTGTCAACAAAGGACGTCCTTACTGATAGTAGATGAAAACGACGAAGAAAAAGAAAAACTACCGGAGAAGAGGTACTAAAATGAATTTGTTGTTTTTGTTTTAGTGCTTGATGCCAATGGGCTTGAGGAACTTCAACTGATTGTGAAGCAACTGTTTGCTGGAAATAAGAAGCTTTTCACGCTGAGGAAAATGATTGATTGGATGCGTATTGGAGGTTCGGCTTGTTTTAGTATGTTAGACTTCAAAATCGGCCACAAAGTTCATTATAATATTCCACCAACTCTGACTCATACATCACACATCAGACAGGATCTGCTGTACTTGTTGCAAGAAGGATTGTTCACCTGATGAATTTTCTTGTTAACTTGGTGCGTTCAGATGGAAAACATTACAATTTTTGTGCAGAAGAAGAAACAATTATTAATTAAGTGGACCAGCCACGTCACATAAAAGATAAGTCATCTGTACCCCAAAAAAAAAAAAAAAGGCGGCATTAAAAAAAAGGTCCATCACAAACACTGGTGTAAAATGTCTCTGAAAGAACTTAATTTGAAAAAGAGCTGTTGAAATCTCTTGCGTTTGGAAACCTTTTAATCATAACTAAGTTATTGCACACGAGTTGGTCGAAAAATGGCGGCATGGTTTTGGAAAAGTGGTGGATTTGATCGCAAATTCGATCAATCTTATGTCAGTGTGAAAACCCTTATTGTACGTCATACCTTTATAAAAAGTTAAAATTGAATGGTCTTAGCACAGCGGTGACTGCAGATCCATCAGAACATGTTTTTCCATGGGAAAGAAATTGCGCATGTGGTCCACTTGACTTGAGTGGGTCTCATAGATACTGGTTAGTATACAATATAACTGTTTAATGAGGGATGTGTAGAGTAAATTTTCCCGAAGTAAACTGGAGGAACATTCATATATGTCCACGTCTCACAGTTAACTGAGGGCAATTAGATTCCACAATTTCCCTAGTAAACGAAAAGAAGTTTTAAAGGTGCAACAAGATATTTCACTAACAGGCTCTTAAAAAAAAAAATGTGATGAAAAATTTCTGATTTTACACATAAGTAAGTCTTTCTATCAAAAATATTCCCATGTGAATGATTAGCTGAGAATCATTTTATGGAGCTAAAAATGTGAATTATAATTTACTATAGGAGCAAAATACTGAATTCAGTATATGTTGATATTGAAGTTAAAAGTACATCAAAATTGCCCTTTGTTTTTTCCACTGTCAAGGACATTTTCGAGCCAATACAATGTAAGAAATTCTATTGGGGTCTTATATGAAATCACTGGAGCCCCAAAAAATTCTCTTGTGGCACCTTTAATATTAAAACGATATCTTCTGAATCACTGCATTGGCAATAATAATGCCCAACTTGGTACAGTTTTTTGGCCTGTGATGGCTGCTTAAGTGCAGATCATCATTCGAGTGTCGCAGCTGTGTCCACTGTTGGCTGGTATGAATTAAGGACCTGGTGTGGTGGTGAATGAGTTTTAATTAACAACAGAGGCGGCCAGCAAACAGATTTTTTATGTGTCCACAAGTGGTGTTTGGGAAGGTTATTACTTTGTACCTGCTATTGAGTGTGTGTGTGTTGGCACACACTCCAAAGGGCTGGATATCCCTAATAAAATAAAATTCGGAAAAACTTCCATGTTTGTTGCCCATTTTCAACATATGTGTGTCAGATGACTGCCATCCGATGTGTCTGTATATTTTGTCATGACAAACACAAAATGATGATGGTTTCAAGCCCTAATACTTGTCGCCTCACCACAAAATAAATCAAAAGCGACTACAGCAATACAGAACTGCATAACCACAAACCAATTGGGTGCTTTGATGTGGGATGGTCATGGGTGTTCCGTAACCCATATATGACTCGTTCTTGTCTGTTATCATAAAGAAATATTTTAATAATCCTAACCCCTTACAGTGTAGTGTTCTTCAGCTCAAATGGTTTGGAATAAGGAAAAATTTGGCTTGTTAACTTATAAAGAAAAAATCAGGATTTTCTGTCAAGATTGCGGGTTTAAACCAGAGGATGTATTGAGTGTTCCCACAATGCACCAGTTGGGAAATTTCTCTTAAACAAGATCATGTGATCCCACAAAAATCCTGTTCCACATGATTTTTACACTCAATTTAGGCTACAGGGTGCTATATTTTTTTGGCATGATTGTGAAATATCTTGTGGTTCTTAAACATTTTTAATCCTTTAAGTATTGACATGTGTTTAGTACAGTACAGTATAGGCACATTGCAATGCATTGTGGAATTGATAAATAAACACCCTCTGTTAAACTAATGGTGACATCTGAATTTGGGATTTCTTGGCCGCTGTCACCTAGACTAAACATGACAATCTGAAAACTAATATCTGACTAGTGCCTTGCAGGATTGGCCACAAAACATTTCACTACTGTGTTACTTTTATAGTATTTAAGTAATCTTCAAAAGGTTCCAACTGACGTTTGTTTATAAACTCATGTGAGTAATGTTTATATCTGTAATTATGTATAAAAGCCCTATGGCACTTCACACTATCTTGAACTTATCTTGCCAAAAGTTAATCACTGTGTTTAAAAAAAATAGGAAAATTATACATGTATGGACCACAGTCACATAGGACCATCTTTTGGCAGGTACAGTAACATCAAGCGGCCTGTTATTCTACAAGACTGTACAAATAAGGATTGTAATTTCAAGTTATCTCAACCATATTGTGGTGCTAAGTTTTGCAGTAGAATGGGCAAACATACAGCTGTTTTGCACTTGTGATATTGAGGCTAGATGGTCAGTCTTGGATTCAAAATTTCTGCATTACGTTATAAGTTGTTATTATGGGATATTTGATAAACTTTAAACAGTACTGGTTAAATTGTAGTTTCATATCTATGTATATAAGAATATAATTGGCATTATTGGAGACCAGTGTTTCACACCGAATAGTCTTCAGGTTAAACCAGGACACAAATTATTTAATCCAGAAATAAATGGAATTTATAATAAATGTATATCCCTCTGTGTGTAGTCCAGAGCTTTATTCACATGTTACTTTAAATGACTAAGCCATGATGAGTTCTTCCCTCACTGAGGTGATGGATAGCACATGAAATTGATTGCTGCAGCAGTTTGCTGATTTAGGGTAAAAAGGGTTTGCCTCAGAAGGCAACATGCTTAGATGTTAAAATAAACAACTTATGTCTGGAATCAAATCTGAGACGCGTCGCTAAAATGATGTGCGTTCACTACGTATGCACAGCTGTACTTGACCTAGTAACACGGCATCCTAGTGACGTAATACATGTGCGCGATTGGCCAATACAACATAGGTCAATTGTACTTTTGTTGCGTACTGCGATCGGTGCAGGGCGACACGTCTCAGATTTGATTCCAGACATAATAGCTCATATTCTTTTTATCCCCCTGGCTTGAAAGCAGAAGGGGGATTTTGTGAGAGCGTGCATGTCTGTATGTATATGTGTTCCAGTTTGGTTAGGTTTTCGTTTTTCAGGTCTTCTTCGAAAAGTTGAAATCCAATTTAAACCAGATTTGGGGTTAAGGTGCAATAGGGGTTCCTTCATATGTGGCTGATGTCAAAGGTCATGGGCCAAGGTCAAAGGTCATCTGAGGTCATATTCCATACTGCCATCTTGCCAGGGGGATTATGCAAGTTGCTGTATTTTTATCAGTTTTGAAACACTGAAAAAATAACCTTAAATTCCAATTTAAAAAAACAGCCTTTTTCATTTAAAAGTGTTTTCAGCTAAGGCAAAAAAGTTTGCCTTTTCCAACCCGCCCAATGGGCGGGTTGGCAGTCGGTCGACTATTTTTTTGTCAAAACACTATACGTAGAGGGACTTATTCCCTCAGCAAATGTGTCAAAGCACCACATATTCGACTTATTCTCATAGCGTTGCTATTCATGATAATGTACTTAGGAGTACAAAAAAGAACAACATACTGCCAGGGTTGGATTGTGTGGCGGGGGTGTCTATAGGTGCTACATCTTGTACATCCAAAGGTCATGGGTTCGAATCCTCAGGCAAAAAATTTCCATTAGTATGCTTATATTGTGAGGTAGAGTCGGACGATAAAATAGTGAATAGCTGCCCTATGAACGAGGAAACTGGAAAAACAAGTTTGCAGGACCAGTTCAACATTACCAATGTAACAGGATGGATGACTGAAACTCTCACCATGTCCTCGGAAGAAGCGGTAGTTCTAGGCACTACACATTGCTGAACCAGGCTTGCTAAGATCTGTCAACACAAAACAGGGGGGGAATGTGAATGGGGAGATACATGACTCAGCATTGCTATTCCAATTAAACATCAATTGTCCTGAGTGGTCTTCCATCATGGTCTGCACCCGTTTGTTGACATATCTTAAACAGCATGGTCCAAGCCCATGAATAGTTTATCAGATCATCACGTTGCAATGTTATTTGGTGTACGCTCGGTTGGATTAAAAAAAGGGGGCGCCCTATCGCCAACCTGCCCAAAGGGCACAAATTTTTTTTTGACTAATTGATTTGTAACATTTCCTCTGACTTCCCATGCAGGGAACAATGGTCCCAAATTTGGCTGATCATGTTTGGAGGAGTCAAGTGTTGCAAATATTGGATCCGAAAAACAGTGTATGCAAAAAAAGTGGATGATACCAGGGGGCCTAGCGGGTTTAACGACATGGGATGCTGCCAAAGGTTGTGTGGTATCAATGTGTTTCCGGGGACACCCCTTAACAATTCCTAGGTGGACAACCATGAAAATATGCTATCAAAACAAAATGGCTGCATTTTTCAAATGGCCGCCGTTTTAAACACTTTGACCATATCTCCGCCCACATTGTACACAGAGTTGGATTTTTTGTGGCTAAACCTAGGTTTTTGGGGTCCCTTTCATCCATTGGTGTCAAAAAGCTACACGCATAATGTAATCTTCTCCAAAAATGGTGGCCATATCCCAGACCACAATGTTACATAGTTGTGATTTTGGTGGCTATACCCAGGTTTTTTGGGGTCACTGACTTCATTGGTGCAATCAAGCTACACATTATAGAATGAAATATACCAAATATGGCGGCCATTTTGTTCCAAATCCGCCATTAATACTATTTTAACCATATCTCTGCCCCATATGCCATAGGCGGTGATGTTTGTGTCTATACCCATGTTTTCTGGTGTCAGAGAATCAATTACATGGCTTTGGCATCATTTCCTCTGCAAAACGGCCCCCTGTCAAAATGGCTACCATAACCACCGCATTGCATATTGAAGCTTAAATTGTGACTTGTAACAGAGATTGTGCATGGCATATACAGGGCATCCCAGAAAAAATAGAAACAGTAAGCTTTCAAATGACACCTTAATGCCTCAGTGAACACCATGTTGCTTTGCAAATGGCATGTCAAAACTCACTTGTGACATTAAAGCTGTTTGTGTGGTATGGAATGCTTATTTTGTTGCTTATCTGGCAAACAGGTGGGAAGATTATGGGAAGATTAACTTTTATCATTGCTAGGTTATGTAAAGGATTTGAGGAATTAGGCCAATTAAATGGTAAAATGCATTCACACTTCAAACATTTTTAAGTAGCAACATGGTGCAGCTTACAACTCGGCAATAGTATTATTTGTGACAAATGTTCATGACACAAAGAGCATACAAGCTACTCAAGATGCTTTTAGGGGAAGCCTTCCCGACAAGGACCCACAACCCTAAGCTGACCATCTGGGCAAATGTGAAGAAATAACGATATCATGGCACAAGCCTTAATCGGAACAAGGGTCACTCAGGGAGACGACGCACAGTGAGAACTGATTACAAGAACATCCAAGGGAGACCACTGCAAGAAGAAATGAACTTGGATTCTCCCATTCATCGTTCAACCAGATAACAAAAATTGAACTTCTATCCATACAGAATGCGCATTCGCCATCAACTTTATAACAATTTTAGAAGAACGCAAAGTTTTGCCGAGTGGCTATTGGATCGATGTCAGAGACACGTGAGATTTCTGGAGCATTTCACGATTGGCGACGAAGGGTTTTTTTTTATGAATGGTGAGGTTAACAACCACAACGTCATTGAGTATGCAGCAGCTGAGAACACTCCACGTTTCAACTTCGATACAAACAAGAGTCGAGAGAAACTTACAGTCTGGATACTTCTTTGTGGCAATGGAGAGCTTATTGGGCCTTATTTTTCGAACGAAATGTCAGTGGGAAGCTTAACACTAGATGATTAACCACGATGCTGTGCCTGAACTTGAACTATATTTCCTACGGCAACAAAATGATCTTCCGATATTTGTGGTCTTATAACCCATGTTTTCTGGTGTCAGAATCAATTTACATGCTTTGGCATCATTTCCTTCCTCTGCAAAACGGCCCCTGTCAAATGGCTACCATAACCACCGCATTGCAAATATTGAAGCTGTAACTTGTGACTTGTAACGAGATTGTGCAGGGCATATACAGGCGTCCCAGAAAAACAGCAAACAGTAAGCTTTCAAAATGACACCTTAATTCCTCAGTGAACACCATGTTGCTTTGCAAATGGTCATGTCAAAACTTCACTTTGACATTAAAGCTGGTTGTTGGTATGGAATGCTTATTTTTGTTGCTTATCTGGCCAACAGGTGGAATATTATTGAATATTACCTTTTATCATTGCTAGGTTATGGTAAAATTTGAGGAATTAGGCCATTAACGTAAAATGCATTCACACTTCAACTTTTTAATAGCCATCATGGTGCAGCTTACAACTTCGCATAGTATATTTGTGACAAATGTTCTGACACAGTAAGACAACAAGCTCACCACGATCTTTTTAGGGGAACCTTCCCGACAAGGACCCACAACCCTAAGCTTTACGCATCTGGCAAATGTGAATAAATCACGCTATATCATGGCACAAGCCTTAATCGGAACAAGTCACTCAGGAGACGACGCCACAGAGACTGATTACAAGAACATCCAAGGGGAACTACTGCAAGAAGAAAGAACTTGGGATTCTCCATGCATCGTTCAACCAGATAACAAAAATTGAAACTCTAAAATCATACAGAATCGCATTCGCCATCACTTTATAACGTAATTTAGAAGAACGCCAAGTTATTGCCGACGTGGCTATGGATCGATGTCGGAGACACGTAATTTCTGGAGTCATTTCAACATGAACATTGCGACGAATGGTTTTTTTGTTATGAAGGGTGAGGTAACAACCACAACGTCATTGAGTATGCAGCATGCGGAGAACACTTCCACGTTTTCAACTTTGATACAACAAGTCGAGAGAAACTTCCCAGTCTGGATACGTCTTTGTGGCAATGGAGAGCTTATTGGCCTTATTTTCGAACGAAATGGTGCCGTGGAAAGCTTAACACTAGATGATAACCACGATGCTGTGCCCTAACTTGACTATATTTCCTACGGCAACAAAATGTCTTCCGTATTTGTGGTGCTACACCGGTCACAGACTTTTGCTTTTTTGTCCGAATCGTCTCCATGACTTGTTACGGGACAGAGTTGTAGCCCTGGATCTTGCTGTTGGAATGGCCACCTGATATGACCCTGTACTTTCTACGGGAGATTTAAGAACAAAGTTTTACGCCATCCACGCTAACCTTCAAGAGAAGTGTTACGTCATATCCTGCATGGTCAGACGGGGCTTGTCTGAATAAGACTTCGTTGCACACTTTGTATCGAAAGAGAGGGCACATTTGAATTGTCGGTGCAGGTAAGTACTAAAACATCCAATAAAAAGAGTTTTTATCAAACTTTTCAAGTGAGTTTGAGACGGCCATTTTCAAAGATCAAAGCAATGGTGTTCAATGAAGCATGACTGGAGAAATGGGATAAGGAAATAATTCAAGATTTTTGTCAAGCCAGTTTGACTTACCTTCAAAAATATATGTACATACATCACTAATTCCCGGAAAAAATAATACAAGTTGATGTAACATTAACAAATAGAGCATGTTAATTTTTGCTTTTTTGACAACGAGAGAAAACAGCCGGATTTTTGCCATGCTTCATTTATCCAAAAGCAAAGCGCCCATTTATGCTCTCCTCGTGACGTCAGTGATGACCAAACATCGTGTTGACTCGAATTGTTTATTGCTGACACTTGTAATATTGGATGGATTAATGAACGTAATAATAAAATTTGAAAATTAAGTTACAGGATGACATTTTTTTGTTTCATTTCATTGTTTTTAAATTTATATTGATATAAAACACATCGAATCGCGTTCCCGGGGGGTATGGACCACCTGCTCATTTGTTTGTGCTTTTGGGAATTTCCAACGGTTAATTTGTGGAACGCTATACGGGCATTTACTTTGGTAGCCTGTGTCTCAGGTTCATTACAAAATCTCCTCTGAAACCCGAGTTCAATACATCTTAGTATTCGATAAATAAAGGAAAAATTATTGACTTCAAATCCGTCAGGGTTAGTGGATTACCCCGCTGCAAAATAGTGTAATTTCCAATAACGTCCATTTAGATTTAAATAGTCGTGACCATGCCTAGACTTTAGGCAAGCCTGAGTGTAACCGTTCGATACGCGTAATAGCACTCTCCTACCATTAAGTCTTAGAAACAGACTAGCATTCAAAGTCGCGCGGATTTTATGCCGATTTGAATCAGGCTGTTGCTGTTTAGCTCGAGCTCTCAGGTGTGCCAGATGGGAATGGTGTTCACTTATGTGTGAAGCGTTTCCTAGACCAAATTTTGCGTATATTACGAAAATACAGGTCGGAGTTTTGTAAAATGTTGCACCAAAGTTTTTTCCCGGGGGTGCGTCCTACAATTGGGCACGAAATGTAGGTGAGTGTTTTTCCAAGTCCAAGTAATGGTGAATATTATATCAAATTATCATTGTTGAGGCATGACAAAGTCAATGGAATACCTTTATAAAAATCCCATATGGCTGCCTTCTACCTCATAATCCAAAATGCGGCCAAAAGGGTGATTTTACTAAATTGAATAATTAATTTTAGGCCTCCCTATCCCATATCCAAATTCAATGAATAATTTTAGTTTATACATATTTTTTGATCACGAAAAAGCCAATGATCTACTTTCCAAAATCCAATAATGGCTGCCTTCCTCCTCAAAATCCAAATGGCGGACCAAAGGGCACATTTTAACATAATGTAGGCCCCTAGCCCAAGTCCAAATTCAATGATATTTTAGTTTATATATAATGTTTTGAACACGAAAAAGCCAATGAGATACTTTACCAAATCCAATTTGGCTGCCTTCTACTCAAAATTCAAAATGCGGCCATAAGGGCGTAATTTGTAATACATAATTTGTAGGCCCTATGCTCCAAGTCAAAATTCATGATATTTTTACTTTATACAATGTTTTTGCGAAGACGAAAAGCCAATGAGATACTTTCCAAATTCCCCCCCCCCCCAAAAATGGCTGGCCTTTAGCTGAAAATCAAAATTGCGGCCAAAAATGACCGTCAAAATGACGTATTGACATTCAAAGTAAAATGATATGATATTAGGTACCTTACCACCCATAGCACTAGCAATGGGTGTCAATACTCCTGGACACAAATTTTATTATTTATTGGCCCTATTTTGGCTTACAAAATTGGGATAAATATATTTTTCTCATGGGCCCAATCTTGGCCATATTAAACCAATGGATTTATAACCAAATGTTGTGCCGGTGTTGTGCCAATGATGGCCATATATGTTCTTTTACACAAAAAATTTTAAGGTAATTGTTTTCAAACTGCTAATTTAAATAAATTAATTTATCTTTCCGAGCTACTCACTCGTTTAATATTTTTTAATTAAACGGCTATCATATAGTATAATTCTTGAACTAATGGTGCTCTGGTTACAAACCACCCATTGTTGATACATATAGTGGTTATTCCTATATGTATTTGACTGAGTTCATCTTCGCGCCCTGCTATTTTTCAAGCATCAATTGCCTTTTAAGTCATTGATGGGCCAATGTTTCCCAATAATTGGTCGTCCTTGGGTCATATTCTTCACCAATATTGGACCATAGTAAAGGGGTGCCGATATGAAGCCAATGCCACAGTGCGAGGACAAACTCATTATTAGTGGCGGCAATATGCAATCGCCAACGTGTTACCGATGCAAAATTACCAACGTAATCCCATTATTGCCCTTGGAGAGCCAATAACGGACCAATAAAGGCCGCCCACATAATTCCAGATGCCAGATTACCGATGGGAACCATTGTTGGGCCAATATATGCTGCTATGTGGTATGTTATTTTTTTACAAAAAGCCAACCCCATGAGATGGATTAAATGGAAAAATAAATGGCTATCCAGCCTTAAAATATGTGACCTACTCTGGCAATCATGGACATTCGCCAGACACGTTTTTGCGTTATTTGCCCTAAAATCAGATCAACAATTTTTTTGCGATTTTCAAATCCTAATTTTGTGACCTAGCTCTTGGCAAATCAGGGGAACATTTCGCCGATTATGGTACTAATAAATTTGAAATGCGTTCGCAGTCACGAAATGAGCCCATTGTTCCAGTAAAGTACAGTAGCCCAGAGATTTTGCATAGTTTAATGCTCGAATATTATTAATTAAATAAGTTTTTTTTTTTTATCACACTCATTTTTGATAGCTTATGCAGTCAGGAACCCAAAAACACAAATTAGTATTTGAAAATCCTGCAAAAATTGTTGATATGTTTTGGCAATAACGCAAAACCGTGTCTGGCGATATGTTCCATGATTTGCCAGAGTAGGTCACATATTTTAACAGGCCTGGCCCATTTTAAATTTTTCCATTTTATCCACTCAGATTTGCTTTTGTCCAAACAATAACACTATAAATAAGGTACTAATATCAATCTTTTACGTTGAATATGTTAATACTATCATTTTGACGGCATTTTAATAATAATAATAATATGTATTTCTTATATAGCCCATTACCTCTAAATCTCAATGCGCTTTACATATCTATAAAAACAAGGTAAATTCTCCCAATACTACTCGTTACATAACCAGATGATAATCATTAAAACACGAAGAGCAGCATTTTAACAATATATACGCTCGTATATCACCCTTAAAAAACTGTTAAAACCATAAGCACTCTCAATACAGCCACATTTTGTTTAAAACACACAGATGCTCAAAAAAGCCAAATAGATTCAAATTTTAGTTAGTCCAAAATGGTTATACAGCATGACAAAGTAAAAATCACAAAGCATTTTTAAAAATAGGCGTTTTTCAGAGACACTAGTATATTGCCTGAGTTTGCAAATCTGATATGAGCCGGGGAAGAAGATTATTCCACAAGACAGAGCGGCAGATTGGAAAGCTCTCTCACCGTAAAACTTTGTATTGCACTTAGCAGGAACACTCAATAGATTTTGTGTTGGAAGAACGCAAACAACGTATTGGTTGATATGCGGTAATAGTTCTTTTAAATGACGAAGCTAGATCATGTTAAAACTTTGAAGTAATCCAAAGCACCTGTAACCTATCGCTGCTCAATGGGAAGCCAGTGAAGTTTGTACAAAACTAACTGGCCGTATATGATCACGATATGTCGCGGCCGAGAAACAAGGCGCGCTGGCCGAATTTTCCAATACTCTCAATTTTAGCAATCTCATAATTTGCAGCCACAAGAGACTTTTTGGCAGCAGTTCCTACTGGAGTTCTGGAGCTACGAATGCCGTGTACAAGCCGCTCAGTGATTTTCTATAATCAAATACCTGCAACGGCCAAATCTTATGAACACAAGGAAGCCGCCATGTTTGTTTCTCTCTCAAAGGCAGCCATTTTGACATTTTTGAAAATATCTCATGGCTTTTTCTCTTCAAAAACATATGTATAACAAGTAAAATGATCATTGACTTTTGACTTGGAGAATAGGGGCCTGCATTATTTATGAAAATAAACGACCCTTATGGCCCCATTTTTGAATTTTGAGGTTAGAAGGCAAGCCATATTGGATTTGGAAAGTATCTCATTGGCTTTTCGTGTTCAAAACATATGGATAAACTAAATATCATTGAATTTTGTTATTTTTTTCACTTTGTTCTACATTATTTATTAAAAGGTGCCCTTTTGTCCTGCCATTTTGGATTATGAGGTAGAAGGCAGCCATATGTTTTGAAAGTATTCTCATGGCTTTTCGTGTTCAAAACCTGTATAACTAAAATATCATTGAGTGTGGACTTGGGCTAGGGGGCCTACAATTATTTAATTAAAATGTGCCCTTTTGTTCCGCCATTTATGGATTTTTTGAGGTACGAAGGCCGCCATATTGGGGATTTGGGAAAGTAGCTCAGCGGCTTTTTCCGTGCCAAAAACATTGTATAAAAGTAAATATCATTGAATTTGGATATGGGCTAGGGATGCCTACATTAATTATTAAAATATGCTCTTTTGGGCCGCCATTTTGGATTGTTTTGAGGATAGAAGGCACCATATTGGATTTGAAAAGTAGCTCATTGAATTTTTCCGTGTTCAAAACATAGTATAACGAAAATAATCATTGAATTTGGACTTGGAATAGTGGGCGCTACTTCTTATTAAAATGCGCCCTTTTGGCCGCCATTTTGGATTTTGAGGTGAAGGCGCCATATTGGATTTTTAAAGGTATCGCGGGACTTTGTAGCCTCAACATATCTATTTTGAATACTAATATCACCATACTTGGACTTGGAAAACACTCACCCTAATTTCGGACCCCATTGTATGAGCACCCGCCGGAAATACACTTTGGGCACAGTTTATCAAAACCCGACCTGTATTTTCGTAATCTACACGCACAATTTGAGTCTGAAACCTCTTCAAACATAAAGTGAACAAGATTTCCCATCTGGCACAACTGAGAGGCCCGGACTGGTTTTATATGCATGTCCGACCCCCTGGCAGTTCCACTCGAATAGCGAAAGTGGCAACACTGCGATATATGTCATCACTTTGACGTCCCATTTGCCTGCGATGTGATTTTGATTTGTCGGAATCGTTTCGAGTAAGCTTATTGGGCGGAAAATTAAAAGGGCAAATACTCAACAAATGTGGGACAATTTTCAACTTATTTTTGATTTATGTAATCGTATTTTACTGAGTCTTTCCTCCATACCAAATTTTTCCAAATATTCAAATCATACAATATTTCCTTTAAGGTGTCCATTTGAAACCTTACTGGTTCTACTTTATAGAAAAATAAGGGATTATAGTAACAAGTTTTTTGGCCAACTTAACCCTTTGTTTCAGGATTTTTTTCTGAACAGGCCCTTGTATACCACTAAGACTGGCGTTTCATTGAGACCAACAATTTTTCTGCGCGTGGTTGATGCACCCTAATGTAATGTTCCACTAAATGCTGGCACTTATAGGGGCAATATTATATTGTTTTTAAATTGCCTTTTCCTCCGCTCTCAATAACATACAATCATGACAAATGAGAATCCCTTCACAAGAGGTTGTTTATTAATAATTTTGGTACTGGGACTGTCCTCTTCAAACAGTTTGAATGGGGTTGCTAATAATTCTATGCCACCGTCTATCCTACAGTTCACTACTTCATTCCATGATCAGTATTGAAAGGAGAAGGAATTCATTTCAATACCTGCACAAAACATGAAACGTTTGAATGCAATACAGTAGTTTTATAGATCTTACCAAGCATAGAACCATTCACATTTACAACTGGTTCTTTTTGAAAATGAAACATCGTAAATGAACTATTTACACATTTCTTTTAGAACATCGTAAATTCAGTGTTTCTCTAACACGTCCCATTCCAAATTTTTAGAACGCCAATTGGAACAGCCATTTTGGATAATGTGTAGAGGTGATAAAGTTTTATACTAAGGGATTTCTGTCCCAATGGATTCTATGACCCAAGAAACCTGGGTATACCACCAAATCACAACTCTATTGACATTGTCGGCCTGAGATATTGTCAAATAGTTTGTTGGCGGCCATTTTGAAAAAATCGGCCTCCATACTTGGTATATTACATTTATAATGGTAGCTTGATTCAGGGACCCTAAAACCTAGGTTGTATCCACAAAAACGCAAGCATCCGTGACACTGTGGGCCTGCAGATATGTCAAACTATTTTAAAATGCAGCCATTTTTGGAAAAGGCTTGCCATTTTGTTGTGATAGCATATTTTCAGGTTGTCCACCTAGAAGTTATTATGGGAGATCCCCTGAACACGTTTAGATACCCAACACCCTTTTGCAGACATGCCCATGTCAGGTTAAATAAAAAGTGGTGTTGGCCCCTTTGGGGTATGATTTAACGCCCAAATTTATTGTCTCCTCGCTATGAGTTTTAAAATATTGGGCTTGTGACTGCGTCGCGCCCAATATTTTTGCAAACCATAGGCTCGACACTAATTTGGGCTCAATCGATCCAATGTTTATAATAAGATTAGCGATCGCTGCTTTTCCTTTTAATTGCGACATTTCAAATCCTATCGTTTTAGTTTTTATTTTCTGAAAAAAATAAAATCTTATTTTTTATTATATTAAAGCAAGTTATTCACAACTAAAAAATGGAAATCTAACCCATACTAGCCCAATGCACCACGTAACTTATTCAACACGCACAATAAACACTGTCCTTGGACACACATATATCAATATCCTTGGTAATAACATGTGCTGTTTTTATACTAAAACCTACCTACTGAATAAGAATATATTTATGCTTTATTCCCATATA